>VXCM01004048.1:0-77078 GCA_014773175.1 Lucifuga dentata
ATCTATCTATCTATCTATCTATCTATCTCAGTTTACACATTTAAGCGTGAAATATATACAATAATGTTAAAATTTATATTTTTAAGAATATTTTAATTCATGTTTATAAGTATTTTATGACAATTACAGTGTGTAGACCTTTGTTTCACTCTGATTTTAACAGCAGAAACCTTTCAGTCAGAGGTTGTCATTTGCTGTGTCCCAACCAGTTGCCATTTTAACAACTCTAGCAACCACCCAAGCAACCATCTATCTATCTATCTATCTATCTATCTATCTATCTATCTATCTATCTATCTATCTATCTCACTTTAAGCATTCAAGCGTGAAATATATGAAATAATGAAAAATTCATAGTATTAAGGATATTCAAATTCATGTTTTGTTGTATGTTATGTCAATTACAGTGCGTAGACCTTTACTTCACTCTCATTTTAATAGCAGAAACTCTCATTGCATATATTCAGACTTCATTCCATACATTCAGAATTTCATTCCACATATTCAGAGTTTTATTTCATATATTCAGACTTTATTCCATATATTCAGAGTTTCATTCTTAGTCTGAATATATGGAATGAAACTCTGAATATATGGAATGAAGTCTGAGCATCATCAGGGGTTTCCGGTATGTCGCGTTTTCAGATCATTCTGTGGCTGACTGCCGGTTCGTCAACATGTGAGTCAGCAAGAAATGTGGAGGCAGCGATTTTACCAGTAAGTAAAGAGGAAATAATTAATACACTGGCAAGTGCATATGTGGCTCAACGTAATACAGTGAACCTAAAGCAGTGTCATTTAAGTTTTAATTCCAAAATCCAAACGCCAGCCATCATATTTTGTGGAGCTCAGTGTAATGTTAGCTAACACTGCTGGCTTACATAACGCTGCTAACATAGGTCGGTGCTATTAATCAACAGTGTCGGTATGACAGCGCGTTAAGTAGCCAAGGCGTCCGAAGGAAAATCAGCCTCCAGTGGAGGGAACTTATTGGCTTTGAGTCGGAGAATAATTCCACCGTGTCGCATAGCAGCCTCGCTTAGGAGGATGATATTAGCCACCGTGTGGAGAGAAGTTGACTTTAACGTGGTGGGTAAATGAACTGGCGTTGGTGGTAAATAACCTTCCTAAATAACCTGACAACATGTTGTTCCAGCAGCTAAAAAAGCTTCAGCAGCTGCAGTTGTTTTTTGTTTTTTTTTTGTTTCTTTGTTTGTTTTTTTACACTTTTCAGTAGATGCACTTTGAATATCTCTGTAACCTCAGGTAACTGCTATGTAATTAGCCTACCTGACTAACATCTTATTTCACTAAAGAGCAGATCTGAAATATGACTATATTCAACAATATTTATGTCAGATCATTTAAGAACAAGACTAAGTTAAAAATTATCTTAGAAGAAGCAGAGAGATGCACACATACAGTACTAATGCAGGTTTTATTAATTGTAAACTCTGAAATTGCCCTTTAATGTTAGTGGAACTTAATTGTGTTAGTTGTTGTGTGACAGACTGGGGATCTGTCTGCAGTAAACATCACCTCTCACCCAGTGCATGCAGTGTTAGGCTCCAGTCTTCTATAAATCTGAGCAGAATAACATGGTGTAGAAAAAAGATGCATATTTGTGGTGCATATTATATAATACTGATATTAACAGTGATATCGTACTGATATTGGCAGTGATATCNATTTGTGGTGCATATTATATAATACTGATATTAACAGTGATATCGTACTGATATTGGCAGTGATATCTTACTGATATTAGCAGTGATATCGTAGTGATATTGGCAGATATCGTACTGATATTGGCAGTGATATCGCACTGATATTGACAGTGATATCATACTGATATTAGCAGTGATATCGTACTGATAATAGCAGTGATATCGTAGTGATATTGGCAGTGATATTGTACTGATATTAGCAGTGATATCGTAGTGATATTGGCAGTGATATCATACTGATATTAGCAGTGATATCGTACTGATATTAGCAGTGATATCGTACTGATATTGGCAGTGATATCGTAGTGATATTGGCAGTGACATCGTACTGATATTGGCAGTGATATCAGTGATATTGGCAGTGATATCGTACTATTAGCAGTGACATCGTAGTGATATTGGCAGTGACATCGTACTGATATTAGCAGTGACATCTTACTGATATTGGCAGAGCTGCTGGCTCGGGAACTGTTACTCTGAGGAAAATTTCTGATTTATGTATTTACAAGACATTATACTTATTAGAAATAATTGCATAAATCCAGTTATTACATGTTTAATTTATGTTGGATTGATGTAAGTTTATTACAAGGCAGTTTACTGACTCGTTTCTATGAAAAGAATGCAATCTAAATGGATATTTTATGTGCAATTAAATACATAAATCTTATAAATTAGGCCTAAATATATTTTTAGTGTCTACTGTATCCTGCTGATGTAAACATATTACTGAAATATNATTAGGCCTAAATATATTTTTAGTGTCTACTGTATCCTGCTGATGTAAACATATTACTGAAATATTGATCTAACTCTGATTTAAGTGACTGTATATAACTAAGTTGTGTTTTTAAATCCTCTAAGTTGTTGACAGATTGGTGATGCAGCGCCAGACTGCATTAATTTTGGTTGATGTGGCATTCACTTGCAATGGGAAATTCAAATGTACAATAAAGTATTTTGTTACATGACATATTTTATTGACTGAAAACACTAAAATGTAGTTTCATGAATGTTTTTATTGATAATTGTATTATACTATTGTGGCGAGCAGTGTGATGCATAGAGTACAGGAATGCTTCACACTGAACAAGGTGCTTTTATTAAAGTTTTAACACCAAGAGGCAAAATTACAAATGATATGAAGCAAAATGAAGCAGGAGATCACTAAAAGGAAAGACACTATCTGACGTTACACACAAAAATAAATGAGAATGCATTCAAACCGAACTCAAAATGCTGTAACAAATAAACTCACACTAAACTACAACATTCACGAAAAAGGTTTTACAAACTTATATTTACAACATTTACAAACTTATTTCATTGCTCGGATGTTTCCCCCTCCGCCACCTTAACAGACAGGCTGAGAGGAACCTCTTTCAGGCTCCAAGGAACAGAGTTATTCAGTGAAGTAGATAGCAGAAGTTATTAGCTTCAGCCAAAGTAACGACTAAACCAACTAACAGCTCTCTATTCTTCCCTAACAAAAATAATCATGAAAATAAAATACACAGGACTGACCTGGACTCCTATCACCAAAACAGGAGAAAAGAAAGATCATCNATGAAAATAAAATACACAGGACTGACCTGGACTCCTATCACCAAAACAGGAGAAAAGAAAGATCATCTCTAAACAAAGAAAAGGCGACTCTCCCTACTAGACTGCTATGATATGCAGCTATTTACAGGAAGTGACAGGAAACAGCTCATACACAGAATACCTGAACCCCGATCCAATGACACACACAGCAGCTGAACAGCAGCACTGAGTTACCGTCTCTCTCACCAGAAAATACACACAGCACAGAAAGCATTGTGTTGGAGCGGCGTGAAGGAGGAATCCCACGACAGGAAGCTGTCAGCTGGGCTTTGAATCCCAGCGCCATCTGCACCAGCCAATCCGCTAGCAGATCTCATCCAAGTATGGGCTTCGGCAACCAATCAGTGTGCGAGACATCCTTCCAAATGAGCCAATCAGGAACGTTACCTGCATGCACACACACACATACACAGACGCACAGGCATAGCCCACTACAGGCCAGAGTGGAAGAGAGAGAGAGAGAGAGAGAGAGAGAGAGACACCAATACAACCACATACGACACAGGGTTGTAACACGCCGCTACGATCATGAGAAGTTTTATCATTGAAACATTTCATTTTAAAGTTGGTGTATCACCCCAAAAATAGATTTGAAAGATCAGGGGATTTACAAATCAACGAGAAAACTAAAATGAGGTTTTCTAGTTTTTAAATTGTCAGTAATGTAACATGTATGCAGATCGTGTGTATTGTGTTTAAACATACAAAATCACCGGTATAGTCCTTTAGATTGGCTGCACCAGTTTGTGGCACGTGTGTGACTTAGACTGTGATTGGTTAATGGATTTGTTTGATTCCAGAAGAACGTTGAGACTTCCTGTTGTTGTTGCCATGGTTACAGGGTGGAAGACTCAGCTGACGGAGGTTCAGAAATGTGTCCAGATGTGAGACGAGGTCCTGGGATGTCCTCCTCTGTCCCCTGAGCTCCTGAACCAGCAAGGTTATAATAATCCTGTTCAGTGTCCTCCTGTCTGCTGGACTGCTGTCCCCTGCTGACCTGGAGAGACACGGCAGCACAAAGGTCCTCAACAGGTTTCTGTTCCACAGTCTGAGAACCTCATTTACTCACTACACAAGTCACAACTCTGTCTCAGTCTGTCTCTCTGTATCTGTCTCTCTGTATCTCAGTCTGTCTCTCTCTCTATATATCTCAGTCTGTCTCTCTATATCTCAGTCTTTGTCTATATCTCTATATCTCAGTCTGTCTCTGTCTCTCTATATCACAGTATGTCTCTGTCTCTCTGTATGTCAGTATGTCTGTCTGTCTCTCTATATCTCAGTCTGTCTCTGTCTCTATATCTCAGTATGTCTCTGTCTCTCTATATCTCAGTATGTCAGTCTGTCTCTGTCTGTCTCTCTGTATCTCATTCTGTCTCTGTCTGTCTCTCTGTGTCTCAGTCTGTCTCTGTCTCTCTATATCTCTATGTCTCTGTCTCTCTATATCTCAGTCTGTCTCTGTCTGTCTCTCTGAGACAGACTGTCTATCTCAGTCTGTCTCTGTCTCTCTATATCTCAGTATGTCTCTGTCTCTCTGTATGTCAATATGTCTCTGTCTGTCTCTCTATATCTCAGTATGTCTCTGTCTGTCTCTCTATATCTCAGTCTGTCTCTGTCTCTCTGTGTCTCAGTCTGTCTCTGTCTCTCTGTATCTCAGTCTGTCTCTGTCTGTCTCTCTATATGTTAGTCTGTCTCTGTCTCTCTATATCTCAGTCTGTCTCTCTCTCTCTCTCTCTGTATCTCAGTCTGTCTCTGTGTCTCAGTCTGTCTCTGTCTCTCAGTCTGTCTCTCTGTGTCTCAGTCTGTCTCTGTCTCTCTATATCTCAGTCTGTCTCTGTCTCTGTGTCTCAGTCTATCTCTGTCTCTGTTTGTCTGTGTCTCAGTCTGTCTCTGGATCAGAAGCTGACCAATGTGTTTCTGACAGCGGACATCAGAATCTGTGTGTAGTACTTTGCAGGACAAATAGACGGCAATGGTCTCCAGCAGCAGAGTCAGCAGCAGCAGAGTCGCTCTGATGATGAAAGCTGTTGGATCAGCTGAAACAGAAGAGCAATCATCATGTCAATCAATTTTTTTTTTCCTTTTTTTCTTTCTTTTTCTTTTTTTTTTCTGTCTGCATATACAGTATAGTTGTGGTATATGCCAAGATTGGCAAAACCATTTTTTATATATATGCAATTTAATCTAGCAACAGACAGATAATGTATAGTGCATAGGTGAATGTGTGTGACCTTCACCGGCCCTCCTTGACCAACCTATTACGCTTTATTTAAAACTAACAGTTTCTATCAAGGAGGACTAAACACCTGAACAACACAAAGACAAACGACAACACACAGACGAGTAGTTACAGTAATAACCAGTAATAACCAGTGTAGTGGTTTAATCTGTGAATCACCAAAGAGGCTAAAAACCTACGACACAACAGACCAGGACAAACAACAAATGAACAGTGACAGCAATAAACAGTCTACTTATTTAGTTTGTGAAGTTCCATGCACCAAATCCAGATCCCCAGAATCCTGATCCCCCTGAGAACACCCAGCACTAAGTGGTGGTGATGGCCTCAAACACTGGTCCAGCAACCTCAGAGACCCAGATCACTGCTGAAGATCAGGTCTAATAGTAGCTGGTGTGTCGGGCCGGGATCTAAACACAGAACCTGACCATAGTACAGGGACCTCTCCAAGCCCGACAGAAGCCAATGGCCAGGTGGTACACCCTAGATGGAAAGACACCCAGGACGCAGAGTTCCAGGGGGACAGAGGAGAACCAGGACAACGGACAAGCCCAGGAGCCAGGAAGGGCACCTACATGCACCACCGGAGCAGACAAGCAGACCACTGGAAGAGCAGGCCAAGCAACACCCCAAGGCCCCCCCTCAGACCCCCCCACCCCACCCTCACAGAAGCGCAAGAGGCGTCCCCAGGCCCAAGGGGAGGGGCTCCGGCAGCAGCAGCGGGGCATGAGGGGCCAGAAGCTGAGCTGATGTAACAAGTTAAAAAAAAACTAATACACTCATNGGGGGGGGGGGGGGGAACTCGTGTGGCCAATACTCCATGAAAAAATCTCTCCAAAATACCACATTAAGACACAAAAACCTTGAGGAACACCATAGAAAAATCCATGCCGTGATATAGTTTCAAAAATTTTTGACATTTTGGAGATTTTTGCAAGAATTGCAATTTTCGGTTATTGGATGGCGAACACTTGTGTTGTGTAAACTGCTAAGAAAGCACCTTATTGTCAGTTAATGTAGGAAAGCCATCCATGCTCTGAATGCCCTCGGCCTCTAGATTGTGGCTGTGTAGTTTCATGAGGCTGTGATTATCCTAGAGGTCACAGCAGCTCATTTTATACAGGGAGGTCAAGTTTCAGAAAACAAAGAAATGGCTACTACAGAGACTAAAATCATTACATGAATACAGTTGGGCTCATTGAATCCACAAGAGTCTCAGCTTTCCAGTCAGACACAATTTATTACAATTCAAGACTGTTTATGGACCCCAGTATGTAGAAATATTCAAATACAATAGGTGAAAGTAACACATTTGTACTGCATAAGCAAAACTGTATGTAGCATAAAGTGTCTGTAAAGAGGAGACTCGTAGGTTCCCAAAGAACCCATTTTCATTCAGCAGTGGTGGGCCATGCATTTTACACCTAGGCCTCCAATGCGATCCTCCCACAATTAAACCACCTTCTAATAAGCTAGGGCTATAATGCTGCTGTTATTTGATGTAACCAGCCCATATTCACAGTGACAGAACCTTTATCAAGTGGAATAAAGTGATTTAACACGAGGATCAACACCTAGGAGACTTACAACACACTAACTGCAGAGACATGAATAGGATGTAGTATTATTATGCATTATGACAGGATGCTGCATCACATACAAACATGGCATAGCCTAAATCAGTATCATTACCAAAGAAACAAGAAGAAACTCATAACAACCATCACATTTACTCATACAACCAGCAAGTAAGCAAAAATGCTGTAAAACACAAATAACACAATCAGATTCAACAGACTTCACAGATTCCAGCCACATAAAAATCCATCAAACTTACCAAAGCTGCTCATCATCTGAAGACAAAGTCCATCCTCCTTTCTGTCTTTAGAAAGAATTTAACGACACGGCTGTACATTATCGGTGCATTTTAGTTCCGAAATGTGAAAAAAAGCGTCAGTTAATCCATTTCTTCTCCTCCTCCTTCAGCCGTTGTGCGTTAAAAAACAACAAGGCTAAGTAAAAATTGAAACAAAAAATCTAAAGCACTATATCTAAAAATCTAAACGTCAAGAAAGAAAGTTTAAATAAACATTAATGCTACGTTACATGCTAGCTAGCTTTACTTGTGTTAGCTAAGCTAACCGGCTGATGACTAGGCCAAGGCCAGCTAGCAGGCCCTGATGTGTAAAAGAACACGCCCAACATGGCAAACTGGAAATGTGATTGGTTAAAGAATATGACAATCAACAACATTGTCCCATTTGCTTGAATAGCTGAGGGGATTCACTGGAGATTCTGAAGGCCTCAGGCCAGATTTTTTTTACCCGGAGACAGCACAGGTGGAAAATCTGATTGGNGATTCTGAAGGCCTCAGGCCAGATTTTTTTTACCCGGAGACAGCACAGGTGGAAAATCTGATTGGATAAAACTTCTAATTTATATGAGCTGTGCTGGAAGCAGCGAAACTGAGGGAGAGAGTACTATAGCGATGAAATTACGTTAATAACAAAACTGATGGGAATGAACTTTTAAAATACAAATAGCATTAATAAAATATATGTTAAATTATAAAAACATAATTTGATGATTCTGACAATCTCTAGGCCAGCAGAGAAGGCCTTGCTGGCCCTGATCTCCCATCACTGTCGTTCAGATATCTTGAGGTCAGAGGCCAAGGGACCCCTGTGAAATAACCATGATGAAGAATAATGTGTGTAAAGGTCCATTCAGAACCCAAATGTTGGTTAAAATAAAGTGTGAGTAGTATTTTCCAACAGCAGTGAGCAGGATTTTCTTCATTCAGCAGATTACTCTGTATTTTTCTGTGCATGCATGTAAACATAGTCAGTGTATAACTGAATATATTTATTTTTTTCTCTATAATTTCAGTTGAAACCTTTATGTTCATTTTTCTGTTAAGTTCTTAATTAAATGAGAGAAGTTGTTTTCAGTAGTTTTCATTTGTCAAGAACTGTATTTAATTTACAGAAACAGGCTTTACCGTATGGTTATTTCACACAGACTATTTATTTACTAAATTACCAGAAAACATGCTATATCATGATAAATTGAGATAAGAAATGACCTATAGCAGGGTAGAAGACTTTGTCCATATATACCCCCNCCCCCCCAAAATTTTTCATCACCAGCCGCCACTGCTATGAACCTATGAACCAATGAATCTATGAACCTATGAACCAGTGAATCTATGAGCCTATACCAATGAACCTATGAACCAATGAATCTATGAGCCTATGAACCAATGAACCTATGAACCTATGAACCAATGAATCTATGAGCCTATGAACCAATGAACTTATGAAACTTTGAACGGAAGAACCTATGAACCCATGAGTTGATAAACCTATGAATCGATAAACCTATGCACTGTATGAGAGTGAGCTGAATGAATCGCATGAACCTATGAACTGAATGAATCGAATGATCCATGAGACTCGTGGCAGCTGCTGAACCAAAAGAACTGAAAGAAATCTCCGATACGCCATTTTGAGTGGTGGAAGAATGAAAGACGAAGCTTTCTGGAAGGGAGTTTCTCTTTATGATGACTTCTGCTCAGTTTGTCTCTCAGAATATTGAAAGTAAAAGGAAGCGACTCCACAGCACATTGTGCTGATTACACGTCTGTGTTTGGAATTGTTACCAGCATATTCAAGCAGCAGTGTGTGAAATGTTTAGGGCACATATGTCATACTCAAGGCCCGTGGGCCACATCTGGCCTACAGTACAGTTATATGTGGCCCACGAGATAATATCTAATCTCTATAATAACTGGCCCACCTCCCCTCCCCTCCGTGTCCTACAGTCATTTTTAATGAACTATAAGCTAGCCTGAGGAAGAAATGGTGGATCTGAAAACAGGCTTTCAGCACAGCAGGACTCAGAGAAGCTGTTTGCTGTCGTTAGAGGTAAACCTGTTAGCCTGTTAGCTGATGTGGCCGTAATTGAAGAATATAACATAAGAAGGCATGATCACATTGAAAATACTGTATTTTCATTTTGCTTGTTGAAGTTGTTAATGTAAAACAAAGAATGATTTTAGATTTCCCTTGAGAAAAAGCAGTTTTCTGGCTATTTCCTGTGATAAAAGTTTTTCATAGAGTCAGTGAAACACTGCTGATAGAGAGGAATGCATAAAAAAAATGTCATTTATTTTGAATTTGATCTCTCATTTGTCTGTTTTTTCATACTTCTGGTTTGTTTTGAATTCTATAGATGTGTTGGGAGCAGCGGTTAAAGTGAAGTTGATATTAGTATATGAATAATTTGTCACAACCTCTGATGGAAACAAAGCCAATTTTAATCTGTTTCCAATAAAGGCTGACCCTGTTTGGCCCTCGACTTGGACCCAATTTTTAATTTTGGCCGTTGTTGTTGTTGGTGTGTGTGTGTGTGTGTGTGTGTGTGTGTGTGTGTGTTGCCATGTCTACAAGGAGCGCTGATGTGATGGGAAGCCAATTTATACACATGATTAGTGTCAGATTGCGGATACAAGCGGCGGAAATGAGGTTCCTTTGTAGGGTGTCTGAGCTCACTCTCAAGGACAGGGTGAGAAGCTCGGACATCCGGGAGGGACTAGGAGTAGAGAGCTCCTGCTCCTCCGCATCGAAAGGAGTCAGTTGAGGTGGTTCAGTCACCTAGTAAGGATGCCTCCTGGTTGTCTCCCTAGGGAGGTCTTCCAGGCAAGTCCAACTGGGAAGAGGCCCCGGGGAAGACCCAGGACACGCTGGAGGGATTACATCTCCCGGCTGGCCTGGGAACGCCTTGGAGTCCCCCAGGAGGAGGAGTTAGAGGACATGGCCGGGGACAGGAAGTGTGGGCTGGTCTGCTTAGTCTGCTGCCACCATGACCCGGACCCCAGATAAACAGATGATAATGGATGGATGGATGGACGATCAGTGTTTTTGGACATTCTAAGTTAAAACATCAAACACCACATACAGACACACTATTACACAAACACGCTTAACAACACAAGAATAATTTCCAAAGTAAAAAATAATTACAATAGCAAACTATATATACATTATTTACACATATTTAAACGTGTGTGTGTTTTCACTTGAGGTTGGCATTTAGAAATACTAGCTGTCTTACTTTTGTGGGATTCAGCCTCCTTCTCCTGTCTGAAATTATTTGTCCAGTTTTGGAGAATATTCTCTCAGATGGAACTGATGTTCCCACAATGCAAAGTCTTGTTTTCATGAAAGCTGTAAGCCCCTCATACACCTTCTGTCTGGTCTTCCACCAGGTGAGTGGACCCTCAGACCTTGGAATAAGGGGCTCTGCCAAAACACCCCTCATCTCTGCAGCTACATCAGCGCTTGGGTTTCTTGTGCTGATCTCTTCAGCTGCCCTCTCATCAAAGTACATCCAGAATACGGCTTGTTCAGATGAAGCGGCTGAAGAGCCAGTACTCTCAGGAGGAAAATCCACTTGCCTGGCAGACCTTCCCCTTGCAGCAGCAGCAGCAGCAGCTATACCTTTAGAGGCCTCATCTGCTGCTCCTGGTTCAAAAAAGCCCCACTGTTTGAACCTGGGGTCAAGCAGGGTTGCTTCAGCCAACAGGCCAAAGTGTTCCACTCTATGAAATCTGTTCTGCATGTCAGCAGACAATGACCGCAGCATGTCCATAACTGAGCCATGATCTGACAGAGTGGTCTGTAGACGCTGGATGATCATCTGCAGTCCCTTTGCTGTAGCCTAACCCTAACCTGAGATTGACCCTCCTCTCTTCACTACAGTTAGAGTGGAGACTGATGTGTGTGTATTGGCTGTCAGTAAAGATTTCTCCTTAAGCCTGACAGTTACCCATGCATGTATTTTTGTGGTACTCCAAACAAAACAAGACAAAACTTTATTGCTAAGTTTGTATTATTATTATTATTATTATTATTATTATTATTATTATTATTTTCTTCTGTTTTCTTTTTCGTCTCTTTTCTCTTTTTTTGTCTTTTTTGTCTTTTTTTTTTTTTTTTTTTTTTTTTTTTTGCTAAGTAAATATGACCAAGTAAATGTAGTTTGAAATAGACAACTGCAATTATTGGCATTGGTGTTAGAGGCAAAAAATAAGGATAAACATTTTATTTTAAATGATCAGATTGCAGAGACATATATAAACAGTGAGTATGTAGTGGATGTCAAGATCTACAGAGGTGTATCTAGAAGTATTAGTAATAAAGTAGGACTGGCATTTACAGGTCCAGAATTCAAAATTCAGGTTAACAAAAGAATTTCAAATAACTATCAGTATACACAGGTGAAATGGTTGCTATTTTGTTGGCATTGTTGTGGATAGAGGAAAATGGACCTTTAAGAGTGATAATATGTTCAAACTCCAGCTCATCATTATACAGTATAAAAAAAATCGTCACTCAGAAAGCAGGCCAGATATATTATATTAATAGAAATTTGTATAGAATTTGCATGATGGGATTATATGTAGTATAAGCATACATCATGGTACCATGGGTACCAGTTTATGTAGGCATAAAAAGAAATGAAATCAGAGATAAATTAGCTACACAAGCTACAGAAAAACAGTGTGAGGATATAAGTATAAATTTACAGCAAATCAGAAATGAAAAGCTTAATTAAACAGAAAATTAACCAAAAATGGCAAAAGCAGTGGGAAGAGGAAAGAAGAGGACGGTGGTATTATTACAGTATTCAGAGAACAGGAAAATGAGATCAGCAGGAAGAAACTGAAGAGATGAAACAATCATTTCAAGGTTGAGGTTTGGTCATACAGGGTTGAATAGTTCACTATGTAACATAGGAAGACATAACTCAGGAAGATGTAGTTATTGTAATGTAGATGAAACAATAGAATATGTAATGATAAAATGTCCACAGTATACAGAGGAGAGAAGGGAGCTGATGAACAGTCTAAAAGAGAGAAAGGTAAAATTTAATCTGAAAGATATGTTACAACAAAGGTCAGGGGCTTTATGTTATTCTTTTTTGTTTCATTATTTAAGGAGAACAGGGTTAAGTATTAGAATATGAGAATTTTTTTTTTTTTTTGTTAAAGAAATAATTGAATCCAGATCCACACTTCTTACCAGTTGGTGGCGGTAATGCACCAATTTGTTGTTTGCCAAGCGCCATTAAATTTTAGGAAGAAGAGGAGGAAGCGTAGCTTTAAAACTAGCTCTCTGCAACAGCGTGCAGGTTGTGTCTCTGGTGTTTCCGGTGCCTCCTTCTTTTGGACAGAAGAAGTAAGTGAGTACAGTCAGATGAAGTAGTTTAATTCTCAGTAATCAGCAGGTTGACGCCGCTGCTGGACGAGAATCCGCTTCATGTCGTCATCAGCGCCATGACAGGTAAGCTAATGTAGCTGTCAGATTACAAATAGCATTTTACACAGCTACATTAGCTTAACTGTCATCTCGCTGTGAGTTTTCTTAAACTAACATATATGTTTAAATGTTAAAGTTTGAGTTTTCTTAAACTAACATATTTTCAAATGTTAAAGTTTGACCAAGTTTGCTCGTTCTAGCCGACGTTAAACTGCTAAAGTAAATGAATGCAGATTACTTAACAGATTATCCTGTGGAGTTTAGATCATATGTCAACACAGAGACTCCAAACTCACAAAAAAAAAAAAAAAAAAATTGTATTTTTAATCTTGTTCTCAAACGACACTCTCTCTGGAGAGAAAATTATGTCATTTTGTGTCAAAAATCTTGTGAGCACAAGATACACTTTTTGGGACTAAAGTGGATCTTAATGCAGAGCCCATAAAGTCATAAATAATGTCCTTCACAAAATATGTGTACATAAACTTAACATTATCTAGAACTTTAGGTGCAGGCATGTATGGACACGCTGGCTGCTCATGCACAGTTACATGTTAGATCACATGTAGCATGTGTGGTATCATGCTTTCAGCAGATTAATGTGTGTAAAGCAGGGAGGTATGTGGACATACAGGATCTGTAGGCCTGAGCTGCTTTCTTATCACTTCACCTTTCACACACACACACACACACACACACACACTAATCGAGTAAATGACTGCAACTCTGTCTTTACTCTCTTTTATTCTCCATAATTTTTGATTTTCACAGTTGCTTGGAAACTATGTAGGTCTGCATTTCCCTGGGTAAAGTTTCATCAGATTGCTAAAGACGTTCAGTTATATAACTTTGCTGTTTGTTAAAGTGGGTTGACCTTCAGGCTGCCATGCAGCTCGTTTCCGTGTGAAGGGTCACTGGCTATTGATCAGATCTTATAATTTATCAAACTAAAGACACTTTGCATGTGTTATTTTGATGTTGTGACACTTTTATCCACTCAGGGTAGAAAGCAGCACGTTAGGAAGTAAGAGAAAATGATCAAACTTACACCATAAAAGGCCAGGTTTGTAAAGCTTTGTTCATCATTTACCATGTCAATAACAGCAAATATCGTCACACAACCATCGTCCTCATTCATAAACATCTGTTAGCAGCATCTTTTATCATTTACCTTAAAGAGGCATTAATACAGTATTTCCTTATTTACACATCAGGGATGTGATTCATAAAACACCCTGACACACTAAAATGAAGACGTGTTTCATTCTGGTCATAAATATCAGCGATATGAAATCTGGGCGATGTTTGAAACTGTATGTGCATCACATGTTAGTGATCAATACATTTAACATAAAAAAAAAACTCAGCTGATCAGTTTATTTAAATAAGTTTTAACCTGATCTCACACATTCTTGTGGCGCTCAGCTTATTCATTAAGCCTCATCTGTTGTGCTGTGCCTCTGCGCACACCAGAGTCCTGCACGGGCCTCAGGACCCGACAGGCCCCAAGGCCAAGTTTTGGGCTGAATTTCACATCACTGGCTCAGGCTGGCTTCCCCCCCCGCTCACATCGTAACACGCTTCCTGATGCCGTGTCACATGTTGGTGCAGAAACTTCAGCCAGTCTAGGGCTTTGGGTCAGACAGAACTAGTGGTAGGGCTGGGTATGGGCCTAACACTGGGGCCCATGTAGGGCTCTAGCGCACGCACACACACACAGCGATCACATGCTACAGAGGTTAACGTGTGTTTAGTTGTCTTAGTGTTGACCTGTTAAACATGTAGCTGTAGCTCAGAGTTCATGTTTCTGTGCTTTGTGTCGTTTCTCTGTAACAGATATAAACAGGAAGCAGCTCGTTAACACGCTGATCTGCATGTTTACCTGAAACTCACCTGATAACATTACCTTAGTGACATGGTGCTCTGATTAATGTAAGAGAAGCTTTGTGAATGAGCTTAAACTGTCACCGTTTTATTTAGTGTTGACTTATTTACGCTGTGTAGTTATGAATTTTTTTTATGAATCCCCCGTAAGTGCTGTAAGATTTTTTTCGGTCATATTTCATCACTTTATGTATTGACTTTTCTGCCAATATTCTGTTTTGTAATGTGTTTGGCTGGCCAGACACTCTGATGTTAAACGTGTTCTGCTTCAGGCTCATCTCTGCAGCACTGAAGACGTTTGCTGAGGCTGAAGGTCAAAGGAGGATGTCTGCGACTGTGAAGAATCCTTTCCAGCATCTAATTGAGCCTCTGGACCTCAATGACCCAGATCACTGTTTTTACAACCTCTCAAAACTTGGGGATCCCAGATATGGTAAAAGCAGACAGAGCTGTGGTGTAAGTTCAGGCTGTGTGCTGTGGCTGATGGCGACCTTCTTCCTTAGACCGCCTGCCGTTCTCTATCCGTGTTCTCCTGGAATCTGCTGTGAGGAACTGCGACGAGTTTCTGGTAAAACGCTCAGATGTGGAAAGCATCCTGGACTGGCAGCGGACTCAGACTCAGGCTGTGGAGGTCCCCTTCAGGCCGGCGCGCGTCATCCTGCAGGACTTCACGTATGTCCACAGCTTTCTGTAAACGGTGGTGAGGTGATCCACAGCCGGTAAACGGTAGATGTGTACCACTCTGATTCAGCTCACTTAAAGTAGAAATTCTGTCATTTCTGGTGCCGTTTTGAAAAGCTGAGTGGCATTTTCTGAGAGTTCTGACACTATACTTCTGTCTGATGCATGTCTTTTTGTTTTAGAATTAAAAACCATGTATGTGAAGACAGCATAAGCGGAACTGACAAAGATTTGTTTTCTAATAGCTTTTTATTCTGTAAAAATATCAGCAGAACTGTGAGCTAAAATAAAACATGCTGCTACATGAAGCGGCAGTGGGTGAGAAAAGTCTTCCCTTTCATGCTTGGACATGAAGAATATGTTAGAACATGAAAAAATAACTTCCCACAGATATCGGCTGTTCGTTATTACATACTGTAAGATTTCATAAAACAAAAACTTTTTCCTTCATTGCATGTAGAAAATTGAATTCTGGCTGTCGATCACTACATGATTGGTTTCACATAGATGTAAATGAATTTAGATGGATCGCACGCTAGAAAAGCAGGTCGGCTCAGCCGTTGTTTTCTGTGTACAGTGGCGTTCCTGCGGTGGTGGACTTTGCGGCCATGCGTGACGCGGTGAAGAAACTTGGCGGCGACCCTGAGAAGATTAACCCTGTTTGCCCAGCTGACCTCGTCATCGATCATTCCATCCAGGTGGACTTTAACAGGAAGTAAGAACAGTTTCATCATGATGCAGCATGACGGCAAAACGCTGAACACGCTCTGTGTCTTTTCCTAAATCCCTTTTATCTTCATATTCTCTTTTTATTTTTAGTAAAACGATGTCTGTTTTTTTAATGTAGGTAGAAAGCTCAAAATGATAAAAAAAATTTTTAACCCTCTGGACTCCAAGCATTTTCTGGGCGGATTTTGCTCCTGTCACATTTTTACTCATTTTTCACTAAGTCCTGCACCTCAGTGGAAACAGCACCATCATGGCTATATGTAGGAAGAACTCAGAAATGTCTTTTGTGCAATATAACACAGTTATAATGTCATAAATCATAAAAAAAGAAAAAAACGTAAGTTGAATTTCTTTGATAAATTATTTTAAAACATTGAAAAAAGATTTAATCTATATATACAACATTTTTTCAAGTGCCCACAAGTGTTACCAATGCTGGAAAAATAAAATACAAAATAAAAAAAAAAGGGACTATACATACTGAACTATTTACATTTTACAACCTCATTACCATATCAATAGGCTTGGGGGGGNAGCAGTCTTCACTCAGCCAATGACTCGCTGAATTTTTGTCATGTGACTTAAATACCAGAGTGGCGCTTCTGGCTTGCTAGTAGCAGCAAAAAATGCAGAATTTTTACAGAATTTGGATTGAACAAAGGGTTTATTTTTTAGCGAATTTTTAAATTATATACATATAATAAAGTGATTTTGAGGAAATATCACTATTTTAAGCTTAGATTTCATTACATTTCTTTCCTTCTGTGTTCAGTGCCCATGGTGAGTTCAAGGACCGTCGAAAATTTGAAAACCCGACGATAATTTTGATTTTTAAAGTTTCTGGCTATGACAAATGGTGTAATTTTGGCGATTGTTTAAAGAAAACATGCCTTTCAAACCCGCCGGCGGGTTTTGGGGTCCAGAGGGTTTGAATCAAATGTTAAACTTTTTCTTCCTAGCTAATATTTCATAGTTTCATACTTGTGAGCGATCTTTTCCTTCATTATATTTTGACCAGCATACAGTTAAAACATCACAGCTGCACGATGCACGCTGATTCATGCTGTACATGTTTAACATGCTAAACTTCAGTAATATGAGGATGTTGGGGTCAAAACTCAGGTTTTTCATGTGAACACAATAAATTAGGTTGAAATCAGCATAAATCAGAGTAAAAGACTTAGACTATGAGATTGAAAATGGATTTATTCAGATATATAAATCTTATAATCTTTTTAAACAGTAAGACTCACCACATACTGAGATTACGCAGTGTGTCGTGTGTATTTGGTGAACTACAGAATCAGTAATTTTGTCCATGTATACGCTTTACTGGCATTATTCCCTTAATCTAAAGAATCTTAAAGTAATAATAATCGTCTGCACTATATAAATGGAATGTATTATTGTTATTATTATTATTAATCAGAGTACAGACAGAAAAGTATAGTGTGCATATAAAGTGCTGCGTCTAACACATACCTGTCATCTCGTTTCTCCCGTATTTTCATCCTCTCTCCCGCCGTGCTCATGTTTGATGAGTTCTGCTGTAAATCTCCCGTATTTTGACAGTTATTCAGAATCCTGATTGGTCTGATCAAGTCTTTTTAGTCATTATGTGTGCCCCCCCCCCCANCCCCCCCCCCCACCGGTGGTGGAGGTATTACAAGTGGGGTGCTTGTCTGAACTGCCTGAAGAAAGTTGATTGAAACAGTTTCTGGTGGGAGCAACAAACAAACACGATACCACCATGCTAGCAAATGAAATTGGGTCAGGTTGGGTCTGGGAGGGGGCGGTGTCGTTTTCAAAGCTCAGCTTTGACAGATATGGTTTAATATGGTTTATTTCTTTTACAAATGTCTTGTTTTTAAGGTCTGACAGCCTTCAGAAAAACCAGGACCTGGAGTTTGACCGAAACAGAGAAAGATTTCAGTTTCTTAAGGTATAAAGTTTAAAGTCTTTAAATGGTAGTTCTGAAGGAACGTCCTTGTTATAATTTTAGATCTCTCTCTCTGTGTGCTTCCCAGTGGGGCTCCAAAGCCTTCAGGAACATGCGGATCATTCCTCCTGGTTCAGGAATCGTTCACCAGGTCAACCTGGAGTATCTGGCCAGGGTGGTGTTCAGCCAGGATGGCTTCTACTACCCTGACAGCCTGGTGGGCACCGACTCCCACACCACCATGATCGACGGGCTGGGCGTGCTGGGCTGGGGTGAGGCAGCTCCTACGATGAAAACCAAATCTCAGCCTGACACTGTCTGCATGCGGCTAATAATCCAGGAATAAGACAAATATGACTGACTAACGTAAAATAGATTCAAAATGTTTTGGTGCTGTTGTGCTGCTCATTTTTTATCTGAAGATCAAGATTCATCTCAAATCAGACACATGGCCTCCACTAATATGTGCACCTTGATAAATACAAGCAAAACAGGCTGTGGGAAAAAAAAGTCTTTATGTTTCTCCTCTTGACATTTCATTCAACATATGAACAAATATATAACCTTTAATTAAAGTCAAAGAAACAGAAAGGAAAGATAAATTGTTATCATGAAACAGGTATTTTTCTGAATGATCCTGGAAGAGGAAGTGTGTATATTGGCTTCACACACAGTGAGGATGATGATAGTGATGATGAGTGTTAAGGAAAAATTTTATATACTGCTTATGATGATTTACTGCTTGTTTAATGATGTTACAATGATGTTTCTGTTCAGGTCCTTTAAGGTCCTTTAAACTGATCTTCATCACCATCATCATCAACATCATCACCGTCATCATCAGATGATGATGAAGATGATGGTGATGATGAAGATGATGATGATTCCAGTGGACAAAGACTCTCCAAGCATCACAGCAGCAGAATTCAGATGTTAGCTGGTTTTCAGGTCAGAAAGTCTCCTCAACTGCGATCAGACGCCACCAGAAGTTTTGAGAAAAATATTTCTTTCATGATAAAAATTAATTTTTCCTTTCAACTATTTTACTTTAATTTAAGCTTATACTTATGTTAATAGTTTGAACGAAGGATCAAGAGAATAAACAACAAAGACTTTTTTTTTCACAGCCCATTTTGCTTTTATTTACCAAGGTGCCCATATTTGTGTTGTATAAGATAATTTCTGTTTTTTCCAAATTTTTCCTGCATCCTCATGAGAATAAAAAGCGAGCAGATGTCACATGTAATGCTGATCACATATGAGCGTGTAGGCAATGCGGAGCCGAACCAAAGCAGAACGAATCTGGAGCAGCAATCAAACGTAGTGCTTCTACTTTAGCGAGACTGCTCACTTGTTCAGACAGGAAGGTGAGATATAAAGTAAAATGAACAGAAGAGGAAGGAGTGCAGCTTCAGACACGTGAAGGGCTGCAAACAGGAATCATCAGGAGCTACACACACAGAGAAAAACAAGCTTTCAGGCAGGTCATGTGGTCAGTTTCAACAAAAGCAGAGCCTGAAAGCTGCTGTGTCTCATCGTGCTGCTTCATGGCGAGGCCAACGGAGAGGCCAGGCTGAGGGCTTTTGTGGAGCAGGACGTTACGGCCAAAGTTCTGAGCACATTTAGGAAAGAACAGTTAGGGATGAAACTGGCCTCTCAGTGATATATTTTGGAAATCTGAGTTATTATGAAATGCAGCTCGGTTTTTAAAAGATGAGCAGTGCTGAAAAGATGTTCATATTGCTCAGACATATAAAATTCAGACATATAAAAGCTAAGAACCCCAAGATCGATACTTGCATTGGTAAACAAATGCACATAGTAAAAGAAGAAAAAAAAGGACTTTAGATGTTCTATTTTACTATGAGCAATGTAGTATATTTAGTATACTATAGTATATTTGGTTTGATAAAGGTCAAAGATGATGATGCAATTGCATCACTAGTTGGATTGTTGTAATGAATGCACACAAATTTCAAAATTATTTGCTCATGTTGTGATAAATTATAATTCAGATTTTTGAAAGAGCATACCGGTGAGTTTGCATGTTTGAGCCCAATAAACATAACCCACATACATGCCATATCAAATATCGCAGTAGCGCAAATATCTGCGCTTTTGTTAGTGTCAGTGATTCAGTGCTTAAAGCAATGTGATTGTAATTGATCTTAAACTTATCTGGATGTTGATGGAGTTGATGGAGGCTTAAATGAAACCTTGGTGACACAAGTGACTAAAAATGTGTTTAAAATTTAACTTCCATTTGAAGCTGCTGAACAGAAATAATTGAAAAGGAAATATGCGGTTTGGGTTATTGATATTACCCAATAACGTGACTGGTTGTGTTAATATTAGTGATTGAGCAGTAAAGCTGATCTGCTTCAGATAAAATCAGAAGGATCACTTTGGTTTTAGAAGATTAATTCTCAGATCCTGCAAATGTTTTCAGGCTTCAAGTGTGAGTTTGTGATCTTGCTGTAATGTCCGTTGGCGTTGACCCTGCAGGTGTGGGTGGGATTGAAGCGGAGGCGGTGATGCTGGGTCAGCCCATCAGCATGGTCCTGCCTGAAGTGGTTGGATATAAGCTGTTTGGCAGTGCAGACAGACTCATCACCTCCACAGACATCGTCCTCACCGTCACCAAGGTCTGAAACACCAACATCAACTCAGCATCGCTTTATCTGCAACAGTATCTGATCGTCTCAACTGAAAAAAAAAAAAGAAAAGAATTTACTGTGCTAATTTAGCAGGGTTTTATCATTTGGTTTCTGTTCTGAGCCGATGCTTCCTGACGTTCTTCCTGTCTGGTTTGGCTTGCAGCACCTTCGTCAGGTGGGCGTTGTGGGAAAGTTTGTGGAGTTTTTTGGTCCAGGCATGGCTCAGCTGTCCATTGCTGACCGAGCCACCATCGCCAACATGTGTCCAGAGTATGGAGCCACAGCAGCATTTTTCCCTGTGGACAGTGTCAGCATCCAGTACCTGGAGCAGACCGGTGAGTGCCAGGCTCGGAATTCTGCATGTGGGATGTAGGCCTGGAAAGATCAAACCGGAGGGATATTCCAAACTGGGAAAGTCTGGGAATTTTACAGATTTTCTGAAAAAGCCAGGGAGTATTTAGGAATATAACAAATGGGCCAAATCACAAGATTTTAAAAACCTCAGACTTGGGTCACACATCAAGTCTGAGGTTTTCAGCTATTTATGTTCAGCTTTTACAGAAAGTCTTCAATGTTCCAACACAGACGTCCTCCATATTTAATTTTCCAGCTTGTTTATGTTACTTAAAGAAGTTTGCACTCAAACTTATAAAACAGCGCCAGATTTAACATGTTGATAAGGCAAATACCATCATGTGACCTGGTTCTCTCATTCATAAAAGCCTGTTATCTGCTTTTAATCCTTTACCTTATCCTTATTCACATGACAGGAAGTGATTGATAACACACAGCTTCACACTAACATGAAGATGAGTTTCAGTCTGGCGGTAAATTTCATTATGAAATCTGATGTTTAAACTGTGTGTGTTAATGACCAATAACTCCGGTAGATAAAAACACTCAGCTGATCAGTTTATTTACATGGAGAGTTTTGATCTGATTCTAGTGGCACCAAGACTCTTCATCAAACCTCATCTGCTGCTCTGCGTGTCTCACACACACCCTGTGCACTGGGGTCTCGGTGGTGTGTGGATCTCTGATTTCAGTGTGATCTGTTAAACATGTAGCTGTAGCTCAGAGTTAATGTTTCTCTGCTGGTTTAACGTGTCGTTTCTCTGTAACAGATGAATCAGGATAAACATGAAGCAGCTTGTTAACACACTGATCTGCATGTTTACCTGAGACTCACCTGATAAGGTGTCAGCAACAGTAACAATGATGCTCTGAGCTTCAGTTGTCATGGTGCTTATTTAACGTGTTGCTAAAATGTTTTTATGAATTCAGATCCCAGTGCTACAGAGTTCATATGTGTAGTTCCACGTCTGATTTTCTTTCTGATTGAATCTGAGTCAGCAGAGGTTCTTTATGTTCAGCAGCATGTCCGTCACGGATATCCTGTGTGTGTTGTGTGAATGCAGGACGGGAAGCAGCAAAGCTGGCTTACATCACAAAGTACCTGAAGGCGGCGTCCATGTTCAGAGATTACAACGACGCCACTCAGGACCCCGAGTTCACTCAGGTCCGCTTTTACTGCTCAGTACACACAGTAAACAGCTGATTAATAATTGCTTTTTAAAAAGTAAAATACAGAATTTTTGATTGATTAACTTGTGATTAAAGGCTGCTGTTAACATGTTGGTTTTGATGTTAACCATGTCGTTTTTGCAAAATGTAAGTTAACAAATATGGTAAATTCTCTTTTAGACAGGAAGTCAGTAACATTGCTATACTCACCTGTCTGTCAAAGGAGTGACCTTTACACCTGTCACATATGCAGGTGCAAGTATTTCTGTAATGGGTTTTCTGAAAGGTGTGAAGAGTTAAATAATGACATGAAGGAAGAAGATTAATCTGACTTCTCTCAGGCTGATTACAGCGATGCCTTTAAAAAGGCTTTTCCCTTTAAAAGCCAGAAGTACTCTGACCTACTGTTTTGATAATTCTCTCTCTCAGGTGGTTGAGCTTGATTTGAGCACAGTTGTTCCATGTTGCAGTGGTCCCAAAAGACCTCAAGATAGAATTCCTGTTTCCGACATGAAGAAAGACTTTGAAACGTGCTTGGGAGCAAAGGTGGGAAACTCAGACTCTGTTCATTTTGTGTGTGATTACCTGAGGCAGAAATGTAGGTAGTTCATGTTGTCTGTTGGTTTTCTGTCCATCCATCCATGTCCATGTTTTCTGTCCATACATTTTACAGTTTGGGTTAAAAGTTTTTACCCAAACTCTGGTGCACACTTTCCCATTTCTGTGTTTAAATTTTACACTGAAAAATGCCTCAGAGCAACAAATATGCAGACAGCATTTCACTGGTGAGGAGCCATTTTCATCTGATGTTTTAATGATCACTAAATAACATTCTTGAACTGGAATAAATACAGTAGATCTTCTCTGTCTCAGCTTTTACCTTCATCCTTTGCATTAAAAGCAACATGAGAATGCTGATGAGGAGGCAACACAGAAGTGATTAGAGATGCATTTTATTGGATATAAACTGTTTGATATCAAAGAGTTTTATTACAAGTCAGCCATCATCATCCCCATCCCAAAGGCCGTGACGTGTCTGAATGACTACCGCCCTGTCGCTCTCACTTCTACCATCATGAAGTGTTTCGAGCGGATGGTTTTCAGACGCATTAAGTCCAGTCTCCCCATGATCCCTTGCAGTTTGCCTACCAACCGGTCCACAGAGGATGCCATTTCCACTGCACTCCACACAGTACTGAGTCACCTGGACAGCTGCAACGCTACGCCAGGCTGCTCTTCCTGGACTTCAGCTCTGCGTTCAGTACCATCATCCCACAGAAGCTGACTGAGAAACTTGGATTGGATTTGACACCCTGTAACTGGATCCTGGACTTCCTGACTGACAGACCACAGGTTGTTATGATCGGCAGCAACACATCCAGCATCATGAGGCTGAGCACCGGCTTGCCGCAGGGCTGCGTGCTGAGTCCTCCGCTCTTTACCCTGATGACACACGACTGCTGTGCTAGGTACAGCACCAACACCATCATAAAGTTTGGCAGCAACACAACTGTGGTGGGCCTGATCAGTCAGGGCGATGAACCAGCTTACAGAGAGGAGGTGGAGCAGCTGGTGACCTGGTGGAGCTTGAACAACTTACTCTGTGCTGCCAAGACCAAGGAAATGGTGCTGGACTTTAGGAGACCCAGGGGAGATACTGCACATCCTCTGCACATCAGAGGAGACGTGGTGGAGGGAGTGGCCAGCACCAAATTTCTGGGTGTGAACCTGAGCAAGGATCTCACAAGGAGCTGTCACATCACCGCCATGGCCAAGAAGGTACATGAGAACCTATACTTCCTTCGCCGCTTGAGGAGAGCGACTCTTCCACTGCAGCAGCATTGAAAGTGTGTTGTCGAGCTGCATCTCCACATGGTTTGGTTCCTGCAGCTCTGCGGACCGCACGGCAGTGGAGCGGATCAGGAAAACTGCAGAGCGCTCTCCTCTCCCCACTATCAGACTATTTATGAGAGGAGCTGCATCAGGAGGGCCAGCAGCATTGTGAAAGACAGTTCACACCCATCCTGCTGCCTCTTGACACCCCCTCCCCTCCAACAAGAGGCTCTGCAGCCTGAAAGCCAAGTATGAGGGATAGCTTTTTCCCACAGGCTGTGAGACTCCTAAACACCCTGCTACGTCCGACCAACAGGCATTGCTGGAGAAACTCTGTCCCCCCCACACACACACACACACACCCAGCTCCAGTTCCCCCTGGGCTATGAACAGCCAGCCTGTATATGCACCATGGACAAAAATGTTTGATCCCTGCACTACTTACACTTTTTGAAAAACAGGGTCTTATTTTTATTATATTTATTGTTTTTTCTGTACAGTTTTCTTTTGTGCCTCTTATATTTTTACTATGTGCCTTTTTATATTTTTGTTACTTTGGTAATTCTCTTGCATGAGCAGCCACTTTCTCACCAGCCTGGGAAACGGGATTTCATGTGCATCACATGTAACATTGTACACGTATAATGTGGGTGCGGTGGGATGACAATAAAGCTCCTCGTATACCTTGTAGAATGTTCTGTTAGTGTGCTGAGTGTCTCGTCAACATAAAGCCTGTATACATGCTGAGCAACATGTGTATATATATAACACAACATAACATATGTTTATGGTGTTTTTAGCAAGGCTTCAAAGGTTTCCAAGTGGCCCCCGAGCGTCACGGCGCTGCTGTCCCCTTCCGCTTCAACGGCGCAGAGTTCACACTGAGCCACGGCGCCGTGGTCATCGCTGCCATCACCAGCTGCACCAACACCAGCAACCCGTCCGTCATGCTGGGAGCCGGTGAGCACTCCTCTGCCCAAACATTTGGTTTATTAGCAGACACCTCTTCTTTTTCTTATCAGTTATTGAATCCCTGGAATATGATGGGATTTTGACCTGTATCCTTGACAGAAATCTCTGGGGAATGTCACAGAATGTATGGAACAGATCATATCTTTAATATTTAATGACAACATTCTCTATTGTTATCTACGGAGCCCGGGAGAGCTCATGGAGAAAAAAAAAAATTAAGTCGTGCGCACGGGATCAGGACTCTGGTGATCTGGATTTGGTGCCTGGAGCTTCACAATCTAAATAAGTAGACTGTTTATTACTGTCACTGTTTATGTGTTGTTGTTTGCCCTGGTCTGTTGTGTTGTGGGGCTTTTAGCCTCTTTGGTGTTTCACAAATTAAACAGCTAGACTGTTTATTACTGTTTTAAAAAAAAAAAAAAAAAAANAAAAAAAAAAAAAAAAAAAGGTAAGTTGTGCACACTACTTACTAACTTTCAGTGAACCGGAAAAAGTAGTATCATTTAAAATATGTTCAAGGGACGCCAAAGATATGAGTGTGGTGTTTGACAGCCAAAAACCAAACTATATTGGCATATTTGAGGCCATGATAAAAATAAAACTGTATTAAATCCATACAATCCACAGTGTGTGTGTGTCAACTTGCACACCTGTCAATATTGAAATAGGGAGATTTTCTGGAACATGACCCCCTACCCCAGCCCCTCCCGATCTTATTCTCTCATTGAAAGCTTTGCTAGCATGACGGTATCGTGTTTGTTTATTCCTCCTACGAGAAACTGTTTCAGTCATGTTTGGTTCCTCTTGGCTGCAGGTGTTTCTTGGTAAGCGCGCCTCACTGTGTGCCACAGAATGACCGAAACAACTTGATGGAGCCAATTACGATTCTGTAGAACTGTCAAAACACAGGGGATTTACGGAGAAATTACCAAACGGGAGACGGCAGGAGAAGGGATGAAAATACGGGAGAAACCCGGGGCAAACGGGAGTGTTGACAGGAATGTCACCGTTAGCTTGTTCCGTTCTGAGCAGTGCAACAAGCAATTCTGAAGACAGTAAAATTATGTTCTTCTTCCGGTTCACTGAACTGTCAGTCAAATACAACGAACGAGTTAGTAAGTCATTTGAAACGACTTAATTTTTTTTCTCCTTAAGCCTTCCTGGGCTCCGTAGTTATCTATTTTCATTAAAAAAAAAAAAAAAAAAAAAAAAAGGATTTAGAGTTTTTATTTTTAGGCCCTGAAACAGCCGACAATTAAAACTTCTTCTGAAATCCATACGGCTTCAGAAGGAAACCCACTGGTGGAGACCTCTGTGACATATTCAGCCTTTACATTGAGAACCTTGTAGACTGTTCACACATCCAGAAAAACAACATGAACAAATGTCATTTTTGAGTTAATGGAATACAATTTTGGAATCCTTACAATTACGCCACAGTAACTTACCATCACCACCTTTGGGTTACAAAGGCAGACAATGAAGTTGATTTGACTTGATTTGATTGCTTTTCTTTCAGGGCTCCTCGCTAAAAAGGCGATAGAACACGGCTTGAGTGTCAAGCCGTACATAAAAACTAGCTTGTCGCCTGGCAGCGGAGTCGTCACTTACTACCTGAAGGAGAGCGGTGTGATGGACTTCCTGTCTCAGCTTGGGTAAGCCACCGTCCTTTATCAGCCTTTTTTTGCTGATCCTGGATCTGCTGTACGGATGAATTCATGTGGTGTGGTTGTAATTGGAAAAACATTTTTCACTGTAAACGTTCAATTGGGTGGATTGTTTTGAATTTTAATTTGCAGTTGAATTTTGCACAGTCAACAAAAAAAAAAACAAAAAAAAAACCCAAAATGGTTAAACCAGGTCTGTTCCCAACAGGAAGCAGCGGCTTCATGTAACAAGAACATCCTAAGGAGTGTTTAAACGTTTATTCTGTGTGTTAGCATCACTCTGCTCTGCTCAGGAATACATGTCAGAAAAATAAAAAAGGCCATAGATACTAAACCATATTAAAGAAACTAAACATTACAAGAGGTTTCGTGGAATGCAGTCTGCAGAATCGGGTTTTCAGAAGGTGATTTATCCTGTGTGCTCTGTCATTGTGATGAAATCTTCTTCATCACACTTTGCCAAGTGGATCTCTGCCTTCCTCAGCTACATTTTTAACAAACTAAATGCGCTACACTGACCATTTAATGCACCTTTTCACTGGATATAAGGCTCTCTCTCTCTCACACACACACACACCAGCAGCAGCAGCACTACGCAGTCTGCTGAACACCAAAAGCCGTTACCAGACTGAGAAAAGACATTTTTTCCCCCTCATGAACCCACAGAGTTTTTTCATAAGTTTTCCAAACTGTGGCTTCTAGAGTTTTGTAGTGATATTAATTAAAAAGTGGTTAATCTTTTAGATAACTTGCAGTAGTATTTGCAGGCCACTGGACTTGCTGTTAATGTTACAGATTTTCAGCAGCTATTTGTTTGATAACCTTAGCAATGAATGGATTAGCTGTCAGCAGCTGTTTGGGGATCAGAGATAAAACATGATGTAATATCAGATTAAACCTTCATCATTCTGCATGTCAGGACTACATGCCTGACTTTAACACATTAAGGATCTGATTGCAAATGAACAAACAGGAAGGAAATACCATGTACTATAAAACGTGTACTTTTAACTCGGTTTCTCTCCGTGTTACTTATTAGCATATTTGTGAACCCTCAATATTAAAAAAAATAACCTGCATTAATCTTTAAGCTCTGTCAAGATAATTTACAGCTGCTGAGAGAATGACTTTGTCTTTCCCGCTAGCTTTGAGGTTGTTGGCTATGGTTGCATGACCTGTATAGGCAACAGTGGGCCCCTCCCAGAGCCAGTGGTGGAGGCCATAACTCAGGTACCAGGATCCTGCTGATTCATTTCCCCTCCTGCCTTTTAACGAGTCTTAGATCTATTCTTCATTTATCTCCTGTGTTTCCTCACTCATCTCACTCTTTCATGTCAGCTGAAAACAGGATTATGTTAGCATTATGCTTGTTGCTCACATATAGATTTTGCTGATGTTGAAGCTGATACGTGTTCTTTTATTGCACACATTAAAAGTTACTCTGAAGCATGTAAACACTTAAAGCACGTAGAAATATTAAGCGTGAGTTGACAACCATAAGTGATCCTGATTGCAGCTAAAAACAGTCGATAGTTTGTAGCACAGCTTTGTCTCGTGTTGACCTCATTCTACACGCTACGTAAATGTAAATCAGACTCCACTTTGAGGTCTGACATCTTCTCTTTCAGGGAGATTTGGTTGCTGCTGGCGTCCTGTCAGGGAACAGAAACTTTGAAGGGCGAGTCCACCCAAACACTCGAGCAAATTACCTGGCATCACCACCTCTGGTCATTGCCTACGCGTTAGCGGGCACCGTGAGGATCGACTTTGAGAAAGAGCCCATCGGTGAGTCATGTTGGGTCATATACAGCTCTAGTCTCTGAATTAGACTATGGCGACCGTTTATACATGAATGCCTCTGCCCAGTATCTAAGATTTCTGGATTCTGTATATCACTCTGCCCTGCACTTTGTTACTGGGTGTAAATATCTTATGCACCACTGTACAGCGATGGGAGCGCCTTCGCTGTACATACACAGGCACTCCTACTGGCTGAGTTTCATCCTTCTTGATCTACGTACATATTTAGCCAAAATCCAAAGTCAGTATGGCCTCCGCTCTCATGATAGTCTACAGCTGACTGTTCCTCCGGTCAGGACAGAACTGGGCAAAAAAGCTTTTAAATATGATGCGCCCTCCACATGGAACAATCTGCAACAGGACTTGAAACTAACGGACTTAACGACCTTTGTGGAATTCAAGTCAGTAATGAAAAAACAGGAAGTTGGTCATCGGTCAGTGTCTTTGTTTTTATGCTGCGTTCGACAGACCTTGGAAGTCGAATTTTTCCCAGTTGGAAGCTCCAACTTCCAACCTCAAACCATTCCAACCAAATGTAATCAGAAAAGCATGGCTAAACACAATAAATGCTGTAAAGTTAATTAAACTTCGTAATAAATGCTAACTAAAGTAAAGTTAGACTACAGAACTGTTTGGTTGTGTTGTTTTACAATGATATTAATCACAATGGGTATTAAACTGCAGAGAAGTAATATTATGAAATTATTTACACTTACGTATCAATGGCAAACAGTTATTATACAAAATAGATAGTTAACTTGGCGATATATTCTGACCTTTTTCTTTCAAATTCACGCAAGAAAAAATACTTTACTCGCCTTTTAGCTGATCATTTCCATTCACAAAGCTCGCTTCCACGGTGCTGCCATGTTTAGCGACGTCATACTCGGTAAGTTGGGGTAGATCATGTTGTCAGGGTTTCCCAGCTGGAGCTCCGACTTCAAGTGCCGTTCCAACGCATTTTTCCAAGTAAGAAGTCGGAAAAATCTGAGTTCCGAGGTCTGTCCAACGCAGCATTAGATCTGTTAGGATGAGCACTCAAGATAGTTGAAGGCTTTTGGAGAAACCCCTTGCTTTGAGTGCAGTCTGTTTCTGAACTTACGGTTTGACTGTGATGTAATGCTATTGAAACCTGTAATTGTGTGGTCTTTATTATTTATTGTGGCTGTTATGCTGTAGCTATTGTGATTTGTTATTGTTTTTCAATGCTGCTGTCTTGGCCAGGTCTCTCTTGAAAAAGAGATTTTTATCTCAATGAGTGTTTTACCTGGTAAAATAAAGATAAAAAAAAAAGTGCCATGTGAAGTCAATTTAATATATTTTTCATTCAATCCAAAACTATAAATTTATCACCTGGCTCAGTCCTGTGGATTCAGATTCACCTCCTCAGGGCTGAAAGTCATATTTTAGCCTCGATGCTCAATTCTGGTCTTTTGTGTCAGCAGTACTGAATACCAGGAAAAAAACTTCAATAGATGCTTGTGAAAATGTCCAAACTGTAAACGTGCTGATTGAGACGTCTGTGTTTGCATTGGCCCTCCTGTCTCTCCTCTTTGCTGTAGCCGTTAACTCTGAGGGTAAAGAGATCTTCCTGAGGGACATCTGGCCCACACGAGAGGAGATCCAGGCTGTAGAGAGACAATTTGTCATCCCTTCAATGTTCAAAGAGGTTTATGAGAAGATTGAGGTAACTGTTTTTCTTTAGCATCAAGTACTGCCACAGATAAAGTGACATGAATGTATAATTTACATGCTCAGGGCCGTTTTGATTAGTATTTTAAAGTAATTGAAACATTAGGACAAAATGATATGTGTATTTGTGTATTTTTAAAATGAAAATCAGACTTCTGTAGAGTGACGTTGCGGTCACATATTGTAATTTTGCTGTTGTGCCACCAGAGGGGGCCATGACAACGCTAACGCTGTTTCATTGCCTGCAGACTTCTCATCTTGAATCATGGCCACATTACAAACATGACTCTTTTTTGAGGCCGTTAATTTATTATCTTTATTTAAGTATTTAAAATTTAGTGTCTTTATAACGTAGCGTGGTTAAATGATGCCGTTTGATTGCAGAAAGTGAATGAACGCTGGAACTCTCTGGTTGCTCCTTCTGACAAGCTCTACGCCTGGGATCCCAACTCCACCTACATCAAGTCTCCGCCTTTCTTCCACAGTTTGGTAAATATACAAATCGCTGAACCTACTAATTAGGATTACCTCTAGTACTGCTACCGTTACTACCACTACTACTTCTATTGCTGCTGGTACAGGAAGTCAGACTGGATGCTCAGACTTTCCGTGGGTACGGTACATGTCAAAACAGGAGAAGCCATCGCTAATCACACCAGCACATCACATAAAATATGCTGCACTCAGCACATCTTGTTTCAGATTTATTTTACATAAAACCTACATGGCTAATTATCTATTTGTTTTATGGTGAAATTATGACGAATCAGTGTTGATTTTTCCAGCACGGAAAGTCACATGGTCATTGTTTGACCATGTTAGAGAGAGAAAGAGGGAGAAGCTCCATTCTGCACTGACTCCACTATGAAAATATCAGTGCTGTAGTTAAAGGAGCATACTGATGATTTTGCATGTTTGAGCCCAATAAATACAACCATAACTTTACTTTACTGACAACCATTTTCCAAAACATACTGCTGGAGTAATAAATATTAGAATGTTTCTCCTACTTCCAGACTTGTCACTGGTTTCAGTTCATTCAGTATGACATAAAAATCAACTTATCAACTTATAGAGACTTGAACTGTGCTGAGATAAATAATCCATCACAGAGAACTACGTGCCATTATTCTTTTAAACTTTATTTAACTGATCCAACATGAAGCTACACAGAATAAAAAGCCTTATTTTGTACAACAATCAGTCTGTAATTTTAATCATGTGATAAAAGTGAGAAGTTATTTTTAGCCTTATTGTCTAATTCTACCCAGTGTAGACTGGAACACGTTTTACTGAAATCGTAAAGCAACATCATCAGCAGTTTGATTTTCTGCTTTTTACTAATCAGTAACACAGGTAAGATGGAAACAGCATGAATGAAGTGTGCTGAATGTGGATACAAGTGATGGATTTTAAAAGACCATACCAGTGGTTTTGCTTGCTTAAGCCCAGTCAATACTACCGACATACATATTAAATTATTTACTAACCATTTTCCAAAAAAGGAGTTAAACTGTAATTTAGTTTTCCTGTTATTTTGCCAAATCCTCTACTCTTTTAAAATCAGATGTTCAGATGATGCACACCCTTAAAATTCAATGTTTCACCTGCTGACATTTATGCCTGATTATAGAAGGCATGAATGTTTTAATTTCTCAGAAAAGCCATCTTCTCCTGGGACTCTATTTCCTGGCGGAGATGTACATTTTCTTCTGTGTAGCTTCACAAGTTGGATCAGTTAAAGTTACTTAAAGCAATAATAACAGCATTTTGTTCTCTGTGATAGTTATTTGTCTCAGCACCTTTCAAGTTTCTATAAGTTGATTTTTATGTCATACTGGAATGAACTGAAACCTCTGGAAGATAGGAAAAACAATTCTGAGATTTACTACTACAGTCTTATGTTTTAGAAAATGGTCATCAGTAACGTGTATGCAGGTTGTCTTTATTGGGCTCAAACATGCAAAACCACCAATATGGTCCTTTAAAGTTTAAAGTCAGAGGAAAACACGTCACCACATCTTGTCTTTATTGAGACTAAGGAGCTTCAGCCGCCGAGGTCCATCGCCAACGCCTGTGTGCTTCTCAACTTGGGTGACTCAGTCACTACAGACCACATTTCACCTGCGGGGAACATCGCCCAAAACAGCCCTGCAGCACGCTACCTGACCAGCAGGGGGTGAGTGACCAAACTACAGCAACTTTAGAAATAGTAGCAGCACTTTTCCACCTATCTGCCATGTCCTGGTGGATTGTTTCACACAGAATAGCTTCATGAGGCTCTAAAGGACATTAGAGGTAACTGAAAAAAAGCCAGATGCTTTACGGCGTGACGGCATGTTCTACCTACCCAGCCTACTTAGCAGCGGGACACATGTTAGCTAACAGTTAGCATGCTAAAGGAAAATCATGTCTTCACATCCTTCCATTGCTTCCCCTGAAACTCTGAAACTGCCCTCTAGTCAGTTTTAGTGATCATTCAATTTGATTATTGCAAAAAACAAGTTGTGTTGTAGAGAATGAAATAGTTTAGGGTTAGGGTTTAGGGTTAGGATTTAGGGCTGCATTACTACATCAGGCCTGCTGATAGGTCATTGGGATCATCTCTGGCACAGTGTTCATGGTTGATTTTAATAAGGATCAACTGATGTGCTTTTTTTCAGGGTCGATACCGATTATCAGTAATCAAGCAGACCGATAACTGATATTTGGAGCTGATACACATTTGCAATAAAAATGAAAATTTTAGTGTCAAAATTTACAGTAACACAAGACTTTTTTAAAATACTGTATTTAACATTTAGAAAAATTAAGTGAAGGGAGCTCCTAGCAGCATTTCTTACAAACTGAACTGAAGCTTTAAATAGAAATAATTAAACATAGTTCCTCAAAGAGTTTTTGCTGCAAAAATGAATAAAGTAAAAATAAATAAAACCAGTAAAATGTATTCAAGCACAAAAGTAATTAAGAAAAAATGTCCAAAATAAATAACAATATAATGAGCAAAAAAGCTCCATAAACATCAACATAACATTTATGAAATTGTCTGTTTAACTTATCCAGACATTATATCAGCCTGTTTAGACACTTCATCAGAATTTAGAGGATGCTTTGCTTTTAGCCAAAATTTGGGTATATTATCTAAAAAATAGTCTAGTCAGCGGAAATTGATGGGGATTAATTATCCTGTTTGAAAGAAACGTAAAAAAAACTTGAAGCAAAAATGAAAAAGGGATTTCTAAACATATATTACGTCGGCGCTGTGAATGTACAACCGTCGTGAATTCTCTAAAACTTTAAAAATTACTCTGGAGCCGCGAACGTGAAGCTTCCAGCTCAGCTTCTGTTGCTCCGTGCACAGACTCCTGACTGAGCTCCGTGTTTCAGCTCAGAGCTCCATGTTTCAGCTTTCAGAGCTCTGTGTTTAAGCTCTCAGAGCTCCATGTTTCAGCTCTCAGAGCTCTGTGTTTAAGCTCTCAGAGCTCTGTGTTTAAACTCTCAGAGCTCCATGTTTCAGCTCTCAGAGCTCCGTGTTTCAGTTCAGAGCTCTGTGTTTCAGCTCTCAAAGCTCCATGTTTCAGCTTTCAGAGCTCTGTGTTTAAGCTCTCAGAGCTCCGTGTTTCAGCTCTCAGAGCTTCATGTTTCAGCTCTCAGAGCTCCATGTTTCAGCTCAGAGCTTCATGTTTCAGCTCTCAGAGCTCCATGTTTCAGCTCTCAGAGCTCCGTGTTTCAGCTCAGAGCTCCATGCTTCAGCTAGAAGCTTTGTGTGCGTGCAGCTTGAGATGAAGTCTTGCACAACTCATGGAAAACCTGAGGAATCCTGAGTAGTGTTCGCCTCCCCAAAATGAGACTGGGTATTATCATCATAGAAATGCACCACAATGATTGTGATGTTTATTGCGTCTTGCTTGCTCTGCGTTCATCTCTCCCAACTCTCTCTCACAAACACAGAGCACAGTGCTGATTGGCTGTTTCTTCCTGACATATGACCAATCAGATTACGCTGTGGGTGGGGCATTGAGCCAGACTACTAGCAGCAGTCTGTCAGAGACAGATGGCTGCATCAGAGCCGAAGGAGCGCATTTTAAAATGTATTTATTTAATCAGCAACCAAGCAGATAAAATAATGATACTGATAACTGGAAAATGATGAATATCGGACTCGATAATTGACCAGGCTGATAATTGGTCGACCCTCAGATTTTAATGACCTGTGGTTAAAACACATAAAGTCGCCCTCTGCTCTTCTTCCGTTGCGACATGAATACAGTCAGTTTAATGGCTTAAGTCAGAAACTAAGATCCAGATTGAAGTAATTCTGTAACAATCCTATAGCAAAGTGTTTCTGTTGCATGCTGACTGAACAGTTTGAACCCCCGTGACTTCAACTCATACGGCTCTCGTCGAGGTAACGATGCTGTAATGGCCAGAGGAACCTTTGCCAACATTCGCCTCTTCAACAAGTTCCTCAACAAGCAAGCGCCGCAAACTCTCTACCTGCCGACCGGCGAGACGGTGAGTCTGCATCACCCGTTAGCATTTTGTAACCGATATTCTTAGGGAAGTTGAGCGGCATGTTTCCTCTGTGTTCAGCTGGACGTGTTCGATGCTGCTGAGAGGTACCAGCAGTCTGGTGTTCCTCTGCTGATTTTAGCAGGGAAGGAGTATGGATCCGGCAGCTCCAGAGACTGGGCGGCTAAAGGTCCTTTTCTGCTGGTGAGCATTTTCCTCCTTTTTAAAACATAAAAACAGATATTCGTGTCTCTTGAATTTGACAGTGGAAGATGTGAAAAAGCGGTTAGCTGTAATTTCAGACTGCACAGCTTCTTTTTCTGTGGTGAAGCCTCTGACTGTCAAATTTCAGAGTGAATGTAGCAAAGATTTGTAGCTGTTAAAGTGATTAAAAGTGATGAATGACAGGAAGAGTGTTGCACTCTGGGTCTTATTCCTGGGATGGTGTGTGTTTTAGGGTGTTAAGGCTGTGCTCGCAGAGAGCTATGAGCGGATTCACAGAAGTAATTTGGTCGGGATGGGCGTGATCCCACTGGAGTATCTACCAGGCGACACGGCAGACAGCCTGGGTCTGAGCGGCCAGGAGCGCTACAGCGTGTTCATCCCTCAGCGGCTCACGCCCAGGATGACGGTCAGCGTGAAGGTACTGCAGCACGCTCAGCCTTCCCTTTGGCTTTTATGCTGTTTCCTGTCCCCCCCATGAGTACCCGTTTGTTTCCCTCCCTGTAGGGATGGAAAGAGATAAATGAATTATTCAGGAAAATGAAATTGTGATAATGTGTGTTTTCTTTCTGTCCTCTCAGCTCGACACAGGAAAATCCTTCCAAGTGTTGATGAGGTTTGACACTGATGTTGAGCTGGCATACTTCCACCATGGGGGCATTCTCAACTACATGATCCGCAAGATGTCTGAAAACTAAAGCAACTGCACCGCTGCGCAGCACCGCTGAAACACGCACAGGAAGAGACTAACGCGTCTGTTTCTGAAGTATATGATTGTTATGGTGATGACATAATAACTATCACACAAGAATCAGCCAGTCATTTTCCATGTTTGATGTCAGCCAGTGAAACTCCCTGAAAGCCTCTCATCCTGCCCAAAGCTTTGTCAGATTATTCTCATTTTTGATAATTCTGCTGTTTTAAGTGCAAGTATTCATATAAGATCCATATAAACGATGCTTGTTTTGTCGTTTTTTTCCCCACATCAGCTACATGTCCTGTGATATTCCACTTGCTCTGTGGGGTTTTTGGAGGTTTTGTCTTTGACACCATGTTCCCTTACAGGAGCTGATTCCTACTGTCTGTCTGACAGCAGAATATTTAGCAGCTAATCACTGGTTATTATTCAGACATGTCTGCACAGGCTGGAGCATCGTATCTGTTTGTTTGTAGTCTGTAAAGCTACATCACATTTTTACTGCCTTAATGACATGATGTGGGATTATGATCTTCCTAAAACTGTGTCTTAATGTTAACACTGATCACTTTGACAAACCATTTGTTTTCTCTTCCCTCAGATAAGCCATAGAGTATAGATGGAGACTGAATAATAAAATGTGATTTTATTGTTTCAGCATTCTTTGATTTGGAGTTTTTTCTGCCTCATGGCTCTCAGATTATGACTGCACATGCCCGGTCATCTTGCCGTGCAATGCATCAATCTCTGAACGCTGGAGGAGACGGTTGGAAGTGCGTGTTGAAATGATTGTTTTTTTCCTTCTTAGCACATGTATATGTGCCTTGGTTTAGTCTCTTATCATCACTGAGGTCCAGGCTGATTGTTCAGTGTGGAATTATTTCAGAAATGTTAAACAGTAACGACAAAGCTGCTCACGTTGAGCTGTTTTCTCTGACAGACTTCTGATTTGACTCGAGTGCAAAGTGTTTCAGAAATGCATCATTGAAACACCATCAGATACTCACGTCTATATTTCTAAATACACTTCGTGTCTGGAAACAAGCATTTGGTCATGCAGAGATTCTCTGCTGGTTGCAGATTTGATGAGACCTGAACACGGAGCTTTGAGCTCAGCGGCCCTTGGGCTTCAGGTGATTTACAGGTAAAGTCCCAGGTTGTTAAAAACACTAAAGAGCTGCCAGATAAACTGAAGCAACTCCGATGTGGATCATCTGAGCCTTCAGGTACTCTGACTTCTCAATGTTTAACTGTCAGCAGACGCGTCTTGTTGAACCATGTTAAACTGTCCGTGTCTTTGTTTCTCCAGCGCTCAGAATCTTTCAGTTCAGCAGGAGAAAGCAGCAGATTTCAGACTTGACACCAGTTTCACGTTGGTTTCAAGGAAGTGAGGCTGAGCTGCGATGCGAGGAGGTCGACGGTCCGTACCTGAGTTACTCCTGATACTCACCTTTTTCCTCTGCTCCTTATCAGAGGGAAATATTTAACTTAACTCCATTTACCTGACAGCTGTCGTTTGCAGTTCGTGTTTTTTTTCAAATTAAGAAAAAAAAATCACAAAATAATTGTTTTGATCTTTTTTTCTTTCTGTCCTTCATGCTTTCTTCTTAAAAAGGACCATACAGGTGATTTTGCATGTTCGAGCCCAATAAATGCAACCTGCATACACATTGCATTATTATCAGTCATTTTCCAAACCATGCAACTGCAGCAGTAACATTAAGAATTGTTTTTTTTTTTTTTTTNTTTTTTTTTTTTTTCTCCGTTGGTTTCAGTTCATTCCAGTGCCACATTAAAATCAACTTGTCTAGACTTAAAATGTGTTTGAGACAAATAATCCAGTATAGTGAACCAACACTGTTTTTATTTATTTATTTTTTTCAAATTTACTTAATTTAACTGATCCAATGATCCAACATGTAGCTGCACGGAAGATAACGTATGTCTCCGCCTGGTAATATAGTCCCAGGCTTTTACCAAGAAGTACGACTGTGCCTTCCATATGTGTGTGGAGATATTAGTAGGTGTAACACCTTATAGTTAAGGTGAGTGTGTGTATTTGATTGTGAAAGATGAGGGTACTTTGGTAAAATAATAGAAAAATTAAAATACAGTTTTATGTTTTGGAAAATGTTGGCAGTGATCTAACATGTATGTGGGTCGTATTTATTGGGCTTAAATATTCAAAACCACCAGTATGCTCCCTTCTAGTAAAAATTTGCTGTTATATTTTCTAATTAAATGTAGTTTGATCTTTGACCTTTCTTGTGACTGTCCACGGAACCACATCCTGTTTTGTTGCGCCTCAGAATGACTGAGTAATGTGAGCTTGCTGCTGCGGCTTCACATTTCATCCTCATTTGTTTGTGACTCAGGATGGACAAAGCGCACGCGTGTGTGTGTGTGTGCTGCCAAAGTCTGTCTCCTACACGCCATGTTGTTCAACTTGCAAATCAGAGCTCAGACTTCATTAGAATTATTCAGACCTTTAAAACCTTAAAGACTTCGCTTCATTTTAGTTTTTATTTTGATCACGTAAAACACACTTTTAGCAGGTGATGTAATGTCTCAGCATGAATCTTAGTAGAACTGGAAATATCAAAAATCCTTGAAGAAACAAAAAAAAAAAATGTTTGTGGTGTTCCCTGTCCACTTGCCCACACTCGCTATAAAAGAAGCCTTCTATAAAATCACAGTACATAATACATTACAATACATTAATAGTTCACTATATTATGAATCAGTATGACGTTTACATTAATAGTATATTACATCATGAATCAGTTTATCAATTTACATTAATAGTATACAGTGTACAGCTAATAGAATGCCGATTAAAAATTTGATTAGTCGACAAACTAATAAAATTAATTTCACATTGATTTGGTCAAAAACTAGTGATTGTTAATGTATCCTACATGGACAGTGTCAGACCTAAATGCAGTTTTAATATTTAAATCTGCTGCATCTGGTTTAAAGTGTCAGAGCTGTAGGATGTGCAGCATCACATTAGGAATAAACAGTTGCATTGAGATGCATTGAGTGGTAAATTACACAAAACTTACGCATAAACTATCAGCAACTTTCTGCAGCATTCCTCCCTAGTCTTATTTGCAGAAATGGCGTTGCTTTTAGCAGTTAGGATGTGTTTGAAATCTTCATAACGCTGCATGATAACTTTGCTCCTCCTGACTGAAACAAACAGCTCTGATTGGTCCATTTTGTCTGGTAGTAGAGGTAAATGAGGCCGACACGCCCCCTTTATGTAAACGCGCACAGAGTCTGATGAGGTAAGCCTGGGTTGACAAAGACGGTTGATAACCACCGTCGTGGTACCCGTTATCTCTGACTGGAGTTTTAGGCTTTGTGGAGCAGCTAAGGCAAAGAAACCCTGGATCTGATGAACGTGCTTCGTGGTACAGACCTCTGTAGTCCGTCTGTTTTATCACAGCTGATAAACACGGCGACGACTTGTCTATCATTTATTCAGAGAATCAAATCATACATGTTATTTCATATGTCCACTAACATGCTGCAGGAACATCAGCACACATTCACATGGATTCATCATGAAAATACACATGTAAATAAGCTGTTAGTGCGTTAGTGTTCTGCTGTCTCCCCTGAGTAATTCACTACATGTACACACAAATCTACAATCAAAAATGGAAAGCTTCAAGTATGGGGCCAGCTTCAGTCTTCACCACCTTTAAAACTCACTTCTGTCACCACGGAGCACCATCCTGTCTTCTGTCTCGTGCAAGTGAACGCATGAAAACGTGCAGATATGAAGCATATCAATTCATGAGTCAGTGTAAAAGCTGAAAATGTGACACTGGAACAGCATTATCACTATCATCAAGCACAGAAGCTTTGAGGCCTGACACTTCTGGACCATTAGAGGAAATTTATACAAATCTTTCTCTCTAATCTTACGCACGTCATACTTTTTCTTCCCTCATTTTAACAACTTTTACCCTCATATTAATGATGTGTTGTGCCCTCAAATTATAAATATGTAAATAAATTACTGCATTTTTAATTAATTTATTCAAATCAATCAAAACACCCGAGTAGGGGAATATTCTGCCAAGTAAGGTAGAATATTAAAAAACAATTCAATTATTCACTGTTCATTTGCTACACAGCTGTTTTAATTCTCTGCAGAAAAGCTGTTTTCTATGTGTCCCCAACATGGACTGCCTGAACTAAACAGTCCACCTTAAAGTCCTCCTTAAGGAACACATCGCTCACTGAAGCTGAGCTAAACAGTCCACCTTAAGATCCTCCTTAAGGAACACATCACTCACTGAAGCTGAGCTAAACAGTCCACCTTAAGGTCCTCCTTAAGAAACACATCACTCACTGAAGCTGAGCTAAACAGTCCACCTTAAAGTCCCCCTTAAGAAACACATCACTCACTGAAGCTGAGACTATTTCAAAGAACAACCAAAGTAAGTCATTTTAAAGCACCTCCTCACTTTAAAACACCTCCTCACCTTAAAACACCTCCTCACTTTAAAACACCTCCTCGCTTTAAAACACCTCCTTACTTTAAAATACCTCCTCACTTTAAAACATCTCCTCACTTTAAAGCACCTTCTCACTTTGAAACACCTCCTCACTTTAAGGCATCTCCTCACTTTAAAACACCTCCTCACTTTAAAACACCTCCCACTTTAAAACACCTCCTCACTTTAAAACACCTCCTCACATCCAAACTGGTGTCATTATCTGTATTCTGCTGCATCGTGATTGGATCTCGGAAGGCATTTCCTCCTTTTTTCCATTTATGGCAAATCACAACTCACATTCAAAATAACTTTATGAAGTTGCAGCGTTTTCAGCTTGTGAATTTGATCTCCTGAACGTGTCACGATGCGAGTCAGATCACGTCTACATGAGGTATGGCAGGTTGGATCACATTCTGATCAAACTTCATTCTGTGTGCAACAGTTTGCTGATCTGCATAATGAGTCTGGATACAGATTATATTTTCATCCAAGGTTTAAATAAAGTCCTAGTGTTTTACAATTTTTAATTTTTATATATGTAGGATGTCATAAAACAAACAACAAATAAGACCGTGCAACCCAGTCAACCTTTTCAAAACGACAAGTGATAAAAACAAATCTTCCTGTATTGTGCATGTTAAAGAATAATATTAAAATAAGTTATTTAGTATAAATAACTGCTAACAGTAAGGCTAAAGGCTAAATCAGTGCATTCCCAGTAGTGTAACTAAATGTTCTTTCACAGTAATCATAACATTTAATCTAAAATTTGATTTTTAATAATCTGACTGGTCATGTGCAAATCCACAAGGTTCCTGATGATGTCATACAAACAGTATGACATCATCACAAGGTTCCTGGTCATAAATAGTTATTGCCATATAATTACAGCCTTCTCACATTCCAAACTTTTATTTTGAAAGGCTTTGAGCATCACATCACATGACCGCTTACATCTGCTTTATGTTTCTACGTTTCTATCTGCCGGAGCCCGTTTACACTGTACATGTATTATGTATGTCAGCAGCTGATGTGATGATGTGATACGATATGTGATATTTGATGATGCATGATGATATATGTGATATGTGATGATATATGTAATGATAAGATGTGATGATATGTGTGTGATATGATATGTGATGATATGTGTGACGATATAAGTGATGATGTGATATGATCTTCCAGCTCTTTGGATGCTCCCTTGTGATTTTCAGAGCAGAACTGATTAAATCAATCAACAGAGAATAAATGAATGACAATTTTTTAAATGATAGTTTTGATGAAGGTATTTTGAAAAAACAAAAAAAAGTTTGAAGGCGTCGTGGATTGTGGAATCTGGTGATGAGGCTGTTATCATTTTTGGCATTTTATAGATGAAATGACTAATTTATTAATTAAAAATGTAATAATGTATTAAATAATTTATTAAATAATAATTTAATAATTTTATTAACTTTACAACATCAATAGCTTAATATGACAAATGATGTATGTCTCAAATGTAGTGGTTTTTCTACCGCGTGTGAGAGAGAGAGGTCCAGAAAAAAATTCAGATAAAAAAAAACATTTGAGTTGATTACGTGAAGCGAATATGAACCACAGCAGCATGAACGTGAACTTGAAAATCATACAGCACGTGTGTGTTCAGTGGAAAACACACACCACACACCTCAATGTGAAACACGTCTAACACATTTTCATGTTCTTTACGCTTCCAGAGCAAACATGGCATCTAAACCTGATGAGCTTTGAAAGCTTCAGCGTCAGACTGATGTGAGCTCTCGGCTATTTCAGTGCTGTCGGCAAGTCTCACTTCCTGTTCTGAGGGTCAGACAGGAAGTGAGCATGTGGTACATGTAAGGAAGAGAACGAGAGGAACGGAACTTTTGGAAATGCTTATACTGAAATATAAGCCACGTAATCCACATCCTGAGTGGAAGGTGTGTAGTATTACCGGCTGTGCTCAGATGACCTGTTCCCACATGCTGCAACGGCTCAGCGCACGGCAGCGTCCTCACTTTGCACGCAAACAGACGACCTCCCCGTGGCGAGCTCAGACGTCGTCCTGACATATCCCGCTGTCCTCCATTTCCCCTTAGGAAAGCTTGGAAAGAATTCCCACAGGGAACGTGTGAGCCTCCAGGAGGGATCTGTTGCGTCAAATCTCCGCTCACAGATCAGGGTCATCATCAGTCCAGATCAGGGTCATCATCAGTCCTGTAGAAACGCTGAGGTCACGCTTAAAGGGAAGTGTGTTTCATTCCATCTGCAAAATTATTTGACCAGTCAATTTCTCCATCACACACGACTGCATTTAATCATTTCACTTTTCATGAAACGTAATGCTGCATTCACATATTGAAGGCAGAAAAACCACCCAACTGCCGACAGCAGCACAGCGCAGCGCCAGACAGCAGGCAACAACGGAACACACACAACTGTTGCCATGGCAATTGGCAAGCGTGAATCAATATTGGTGAGATGCAATAGCATTTTATAATTTAACCCTAACCAAAATGTTTTATAAAACAAGGAAAGCTCCGACTCTGGCTGTTTTACAGGAGCATAAACTGCTGGAAAAAAAAATCCATCGGCTAAATTCAAGAACTGAGGATGGATGAAGAGGACAGAGGAACTGTCGTCTCTGCTGTCCATCTTTGACCCAAGAATATCAACATCCAGTTTGTCTTTGTTGCTGCGGTCAGCAAAAAAAGTTGAAAATTTTTAACTTTTGACGGTACGTTCACATCCCCTCGCTGAAAAGAATTGACCATCCGGTTTTCCATCAACATGTGAATGCACCTTTAGGCAGCAGTTTCGCTGCATAGACGACACTCAATTTATGCACATTAGTTTATTTTTCTTTGCCTAAAAATTAAATTCCCGTAAATCTAAATAGAATTTGGGGACATGACCTCAGTGCCCTCTATGGGAGCCTGGCAGAGGTGGTTAGTGACATTTCAGATGTTTCTTGGGGTGTTTTTTTGTGAGCTGGTCTCTCTGGGGTCCGTAGATACAGTTGGCCTGCCAGGAGTACCACATGATGATGGAAATAATGGTGGTCTGAAGGAGGAGCATCACTCCGTAGGTGGAAGCTATGGTGGGTCCCGCCAGGCGTGACAGGTTAGTGGGGGGCAGCAGCAGACTTGGGCTGAGCAGGATGGCCTTCACCTCAACCTTGATCATACGGAGTTCATCTAGGATGGACAGAAATGTGCAGCAGTGGAACCACTGGTGACTGTGCCCCCAGATGTCGAAGCGACCCGGTGCCAGCCGCTCAGGAAGCTTGGTAATGTTGAACACAGCAGACACCAGAAGCCAGAGGCAGTGGCGATAGAAGAAGCTGGGCATGGAGATGGAAGCAGCAAAGGAGGAGGAAGTGGTTGCGTAAGGTGATCTGGTGAGAAGGCGGTAGAAAACTGGCGTGGAAGAAATGAAGAAAGGCAGGAGAAAAACAAGGGTTCGGATCACGTATCGATACTGCCTCCACCGCTGGCGAGTGTTGCAGCAAGACAGGACACAAATGATTGCTATGACGCATGAGCAAGGAATATAGAAGGTCTCAAAGAACATGCTGAATTCTGGGATTACATAGGATGATGTGAGAGTTCCTTTGGGTTCATGTTTGAAGCTTATCTGGGAACCGTTGTGGTCTCCTGGCTCCGTTATTCCTGTCCGAGGGTGTATGTAGTAGAAGTACGCTAGAGATGAGCCGACAGTGTAGGCGCTGATGGTTCCATAATCCACAAAGAAACACACTTCTCTCACTACGATAGACATTGAGTTGAGCAGATGTGCCGTACTGCTGGCCATGAGCAGACAAAACACTCCAATAAAGTAATTCCACAGTGGGTAGAAGAAAGGGTCGTCGCCGTGCGGTGCACCTTCCCAACCAAACACCTCCACAAAGTAATATGCAAAGATAAAGACTGGGAGGAAGTGTGTCCAGAAGTTACCAGTCTCATTGGTGGGCCTGAAAGCTGAGAGTAAGCAGTCCCGCAGGCTGTAGTTTGGGAAGCGGTAGCCCGTCAGGATGAAGTTTTCGATGACCCAAGGCGGGACATCCGTGTGCCTCAGCAGAGGCAATGGCTGCCCACAATTCAGAAACATTACAGTGATGTGTATGTGGAAAATCTCTGTGGAAAATCTCTGTGGATTTGACTTCAATGGACCTCCAATGTCCATCAGTTTTTATTGCTTAGTCAGAGACATTATTGCTGATCAATGATCAATACCATATAGCCTCTGGTGATTACAAGGCATGCAAGCAGACCTGACATGAGACACCTTTCATGCTGCTCTGACGGCCACTGATCCGCAAATCCAGCTTCCACAGACGAGCTGCAGATGAATTCAAACAGCGTTCATGTTGTATTACTGCAGCATTCATAAGCAGCCAGAAAACCTGCAGCTGAAGCTCTTCATGCTTCCTGTGTGGCAGCAAAGTGAAACGTCCACCAAGCAGCTTCATCTCCATCTTTGACTTTCTGCACAGGATCTGCATGGAACATCCTCTTGTTCAGTCATGTCATAAAAGCCACGTGACTCACGTGCATGCAGCAGCAGAAAATGACAGAAATTAATACATTACAAACCAAACGGGTGCATACAGCCGAGATGTCCTGGAAAAGCCGTTCCGTAAGCTGGATGGTAAGTAGGTCACGTTGGCCGTGAGGATTATTGGGGGAGAGGGGGGAGGGGGGGTCTGCCTTTTATTCCCTTCGTTATTCTCGGTCGTTCATCCTGAATTCACGTCCTACATTTATCCAACTTCCATTCCGTTGAATGCCGGGCGCTGCGTCCTCGGGTATGCCGGTATTCGGTGTCCTTTAACGGAAGGTCACATGTGAAACGCGACGTTTATAACGCTGATTAATAAATTAAATCCCGCGGATGACCGGCAGCATTTCGCCGTGAACAGAGTCCGCTGAGGCTGCAGCCAGGCAGCATTCTCCGGTGAGTCTGTACCGGCAGTCCGTTTGACAGTTACCGGCGTCAAGGTGGCCCCATCAACTCACTAGCGTTTCCGGTTATGTATTTTTAAAAATAAAAGCAGACGTTGAGGAGTTGATCATTATACACGTCAATAGAAAGATATAACTACGTTGTATTTTGAATTCATTCCGGTGAATCCATTAAATTGAGTTTAAATGCATTTTGCCTGACTTAACTGGTATGTTTTTTTCTATGTATTTTTTCAGAAAAAAGCAGAAACAGCAGAACTGATTCAGACATCTTCATCATTTCAACACATCAGTTTACAGTATGGGCAAACATACAACAACATACCAGGTAAAAGGTGGAAATTAAAATATTTTTCATTTCTGTCAATACAAACTATCTTATTTTCTACAAAAATAACTTCAAGTATTTTAAACTGGTACATTCTTTTATTTTTAGTTCTGAGGAACTTTTCTTTCATTGCATGTAACTTATTTCATATCAAACTTAAAGTTTAATAAATAATAATTAGTGGTTGGTGATTAAACACTGGTCTTATTGTAAATGTTACTGATTTGCTAAAATATTACGGCTCCAGTAATGTCCGGTGAGTTTTATTTATAGGATCATAGGCTACGTTCACATTACAGGCCTTAATGGTCATTTCCGATTTTTTAAGCTCTATGGTGGACCGCCATGTTCACAAGTTCACAGAGGAACAGTTCACTGAAAACTTTATGATGTCTCCATCTATATCCAGCAAATGTAAAACTTCATCTTTCCACTGACCCCCGTCGCTGTTGTTGCTCTCCATACTTATTTTTACCAGGCTACGATGAAGCACTGATACTGAATGAGGACGAGATGCAACATCTGCAGATAAATGAGACGTTAAAAAAGCCACATGAATTCTGATCTGAGCGGTCAGACAGCGGTCGTATCGCCAGAGATTGGATATGGATCGGCTCTAGGACCACATATGCAAGTGACCCAAATCTGATATGAAAAAAAATCAGGATCTGAGTCACTTGGAGGCAAAAAGATCGGATCTGGGCCACTTCAGCATGTAATGTGAATGTAGCCATAGCATCATTTATAGGATTTATCGGATCATAAAGATCTGAATTAAAATTAACACTGAATTTAAAGCCACAAATTCAGACCTAATATTTGAAGTTGAGTATATTCAAAATGCAATATTCAGGTTGTTCAAATTCATTTTGAAAAAATTTAGATCATAAAAATTCAGTTTGAAAAAATTCAAGTAGAACATCTGGGATACCAAGGATAGGCAATCAAATTGGGCTGCAAGTCATCCTAATTTTGGCCTATAGGCTTGTGTTCTGCAGAATTTCACAAGTAGAAGAAGGGGTCGTCATTCGAACAACAGCGGTCAACATTTATTCCACTGTATTACTGTTAATCTTTAAGGATGTGGTACTGTGTTAATCACTGTGTGGAGGCTAGCTTAGCAACAGCTGTGGGATATATGAGATATGGCGTCTTGAGGTCTGAATTTGTGGCTTTAAATTCAGTACAAAATCACACTAATCATTTTCATCATCATTTTAAAAAATACTTTACACCAAACTACATGACCTATGCTACGCCCCAATACTAAGATGGATTTTTCAACTTTATATACACATACATGAGAGGAATGTCTGATGCTGTTTGTTGCTAGGCTAGATCTCTGCAGAAAGTGTTGCTATGAGTCTTTTTCCATGTAAATATTAGCATAATGTGCCACTGTTAAAACATATAATTTAACTAGCGTGTTGTTTGGAATTGACACATTTGACAGTGCTAAATTAACTTTTACACAAAGTAACAGGTTTTTTCTGCCAAGCTAATGTGGCTAAGCTAATGTGACTAAGCTAATTTATGTACCGATGTACCGTGTGTTGACACTGAGTGACTGTGAGACTGACCTGTGTTTATTTGTCTTATTATCCAGAATAAATGCCAGTATGAGCACAGAAGCCTCCGTCTGAACCCCAAATAAAACACAATGCAGAAAAGATGATCCTGAACCAGCCGTCAGTACATAAGCACACTTCTCGTACCTACAACTCACAGAAATGTGGCTGAGTTAATTACACAAACTGCACAGGAAGTGGCAGCCCTTTTTCTGCATGATACGAATTATGACTATCATATGCAGCTTAATTAGACATTAACAGTAATAAAGTGGAATAAATGCACACATCGTTGGCCGCCATTGTTCGAATGATGACTTCTTCTACTTGTGAAATTATGGCAGAACGGGCCAAAAGTAGGATGGATTGCAGCCTGATTTGATTGCCTATCCTTGGTATCCCAGATGCTCTCCTTGAATTTTTTTCAAATTGAATTTGAACAACCTGAATATTGCATTTTGAATGTACACAACTTGAATATTGTTAAACGTTGATTTAAATTCAGCTCTTTATGACCCTATCTTTCTTCTAGACCACTTTGATTAACTGTAACATAAAACAGTTATTTCCATGATAATATCCAAACAAAGCATTTAGTTATTTCCTGGATGAGGATCAATGCAGAGTTATTTACATCACATTTCGTTTTTCTCCCTTTTCTTTTTGATGCTTATCTTTGTGAGGCGGTTGACCGGACAAACTCTAACCAACTCAAACAGAAAACATTAGAAAATGTCAGTAATAAAACTGTTTAATACCTCACAACCCACAACGTTTTCTGCTTCAAATGTGCCACAAGTTAACCTGTTACATCTCTCTCTCTCTCTCACTCTCTCTCTAATACATTTTTTATGTGTATAGGTGTGTGTGTGTGTTTAAAAGGCCATTTAAACATATGGGTTTAACATACATTTCAGTGGCAAAGATATTACATTATAACAGATGCTAAAGGCCCTCCATGTCAATTACATCTTCAACATTTACACGTGTGTAGTGTTTTTGGCCTGTGTAGCGAGCTAAAACTAACCTCAGCAGATGACAGAGTTTGTAAACGGCAGATTTGAGCAGCTGTGTTTGTGCTATGGGACCACTAGAGGGCGCTCAGACAGCACAAACCTCTGATAACGCCCAACAATCATCTGATTTTGAGTTTTGGCCTTTTACTATCATTAACCTGAAATCAAGTTGCACGGGTTTGACAGTCCATCAGAGGACACATGCCTGGATTTTTTCATGACGTTTGTCTGAAAGCCTTTAACACCAGTTGCAGTTTTGTCAAGTGAAACAACAGCATCGTTGTGACGGACTTCATTAACGAGTTAGAAAAATATGATTAATTTATTGGCCTGTGATGTGTAAAGGCTTTTAGTTACACAGATTTAAAAATCCAGATTTGTCTCAAAGCTCAGTCAACTGTTGACTGAAATCTTAGAAAATATCACTGAAACCTGCCTGGTACTCTTCCTGTCAGTTATTAAAATCACCAACATAATATCACAACATTTTGCTGAGCTTTTAAACAATAGTCAGTAGATTTATTATCAAGCTTCATGTTGGAAACTACAGTAAATGTGCTTCCTAAATGTTCCTGAGATTATAAAATATGAGCTCTGACCTCTCTGCTTGCATTTATTTCTAATTTCCTCTAGAGGGCAAGATTGATAAAAACAACAAAAACGTGGCGGATGTCTTTTTATTAATGCATGAATTTATAATTGTGATACTTTATGGACAGAAGAGAAATGATCTTTCATTACTGTAGGAACTCAGTCTTTGTTGGAAACATAAAGTCACACATCAACAGGAATCTCAGACCGTCTGAATGAACTCAAAGAGATGAAGATGACCAACTTAATGCCTTCAAACAAGCATATACCAACATGCATCCCCGACTGAACTCTGTCTACAGGACTGACTTAAATTTCTTTCAGAATAAAATATAACACCTTATAAAGAGCCACGAGAAGTCAGGAGAGTAACTCTTGCTCTCTCTCTTTCCCTTCATGAAGACTTTTATCAAATGCATCATCTCATACAGAGTGTGTTTGCATGTATTTATCTGCATTTCCATGTTTCTATTTCGATTGTGTGCATGCTTTACATTTTTATGGATTACATTAATAATTTTAATCTTGGTCATTATTAGATTTAAACATGTCATGTTTGATGTTTTTAAGTTTGCCTGTTTATCAGCAAAACTTTTTAAAGTAATTCCTGTGATAAAGTATCATATTAAAGTTAGGAGACTTTAATATGTTAAAAGAGACATAGTTTAGGCTATAAAACCAGGGAATATGCATTGAGTGATGTGTGATGTAGGAACCTAAATGCAGTGAATTTATGTTAATTAGCATGCAGTAGTTGAAGTTTATATGTAAGACGATAGTAATTTACAGTTCATTGATTTGGAAGGATGAGGGAATATTTACAGATAATTTAAAATGCATGCTATCTAATTTACATTACATTTGGGACAATGTGACTCTTTGTTGCTTCCTAGAAACTGTGCACCTTTATTTTGGGGAATCGCTAGAGCGTCAAGCTAAGGCTCCATTGTGGAAACCTATAATATGTGACAATGGTCACTACTGTTCAGTGTGAAGCTTTGGGATTGGTCAGCTCAAACTGTTTAAAAGACAATACCTGAACAGCATCTGAGAGTTCGCTTGGTTACCAGTCTCCACTCTGTCCATCCCAAACTGATTCTGCTCCGCCTCATCTCTGCCACACCGCCTCTTTCCAACCGCCACCACACCTCCAGACCTTCATCTTCTGAAAGCCAATCATACCAATGCCGATGGCACGCAATCAATCAATCAATCAAACTTTACTTATATAGCACCTTTCATACAAGTAAATGCAACCCAAAGTGCTTCACAGGTGATTGACAAACACAAAATATTGATAACAGTTAATTAAAATATACATAATTTAAAATCAAACAAGTTAAATACAATTAAAATATAAAATCATAAAACACTACATGAAAGCCAAGCTGAACAGACAGGTTTTAAGTGTATGTTTAAAAATATCAACGTTTTCAGCTCCTCTCAGATACTCAGGCTGTTAGCATGATGGCTAAAAGCTGTATCACCAAAAGTTTTAGTTCTGCTCTTTGGGACGTTATAAATAAAGTGCAAGAGGATCTGAGAGTTCTTACTCGTTCATAAATGGAAAGCATTTCTGATACATATCTTGGTGCAAGACCATGCAGTGCCGCCTTAAAAACCAATAAAAGAATCTTAAAATCGATACGAAAGCATAACACCTTCCGATCACCGCAGCTAAACCTGGTGCCTTAACATAATCAGACTAGCAAAATCCAAATTCCCCCTAAGCTTAAAGGCGTGCCAAACTCTTTACCGGCTGCTCTTCAGGTCTTTTGTTGCATCATTTTGAGATCAGTCAACTCTGACTTCCAACATTCTGTCCATTTCCTGCTCATTTCAATCTCCATTACTCATCAGACTCTGTGTGTGCATGTTGTGTGCATGTGTGTTCCTACCATTTACGTGTGTATTTGGGCCACACGCTATATCGCTGAATGAATAGATTGATCAAGTATTAATTGCTAATTTGATAACATTGCCCAACAGACAAACACTATATTTCTCTTCTTTGGAGCTAATTCTTATGCATTATTGGTGGAGAAACCATAATTCCTACACTACCTATAAAGAGATTATATGTGCTATAACTGGAGTTCAGTGAGGTCATCATAGGAGGTGCATGCATGCATGCGTGCGTGTGCGCGTACATACGTACGTGTGCATGTGTTAACGGAAAAATGTATCTCAGTCACCAGCCCAGACTGAGCTGTCAATCAATCTGTCACTTTCCTGTACACCTGTAGTGCCTCTGACATTGAAACAGAAAACACCTCCCCATGTGTATGTGTGTGCATGTGTGTATGTGTGCGTGTGTGTGCCTGTGTGTGTGTGTGTGTGTGCATGTGTGTGATGTTTCTTTAAAACTCTATATATGATATTTTATGCATCACGTTGTGTTATATACTGTATACATATATATATATACATATGTATATATATATATATACATATGTATATATATCACAACGTGATGCATAAAGTTTGCGCTACTGTAAATGCACAGCTCCAGTCTAGTCTGGCTCGACAAGTTTGCATAACATATTCCCTCAGCTGAGAATCTGTAGCTCTCATAGAGATCATCATCAGGAAAAGCCAACGGATCTATTCTGTCTCTAAACACTCTCTCTCTCTCTGAAGTGAACTTCGCACAATTCCAGCACCCAAATCAATGGGAATCAATGAATGGTGACACCATTTCCAAAAGAGTTGATTTGTGAAAGGGTGGCGCTTTTTAGTCGATTTCAAGCCGAAACTCTGAACATAACCTGATCTGACCAGGTTATGTCTGCAGCATAAGTTGCCATGGTGATCCAGCCAGGTTCAAAGAGAACCACCTTTGTGACACTGAAAACCCTGGCTTCAGGCTCAACATACCTCACTAACACACTAATCTGGCTTGGTGATACAGCCCTCAGGCCAAGCCTCGCTTTCTCTTTTATCCTGGACTTCTGAATCATGCTTTTGTGAAACAGCTCCCCATACTTCCTGCTGTGTTTACACAGCGTTGTTGTTGTTGTTTGTGTTTCGACAGTGGCTATGTTGTCCAGCATTACAGCAGAAGCTCTGTTGGTGTATTTAAAATTTGTTACAATATTTCACAAGTAAAACACGAGAAACGGGATTTATGGTGCAGGCGTCAATGCTAAGGCTAGCTTGGTTAGCCTGCATATCCTTTAGCTGAATATTACTTTGTGACTGTGCTTTCACTGGTAAACTATAAACGTAATTATAAACGGGTTTTATGACATAATCGTGGATGGAACGGACAGTGTTTGTATCCTGTTTTGTTTGTAAAAATGATTTCCTGTGACCTTGGTTTCCTCTGTAGGAAATGAGCTATAGGATGGAGATGAGCCCACAGGAGATGTTTTATCCTCAGAGGATGAGGAGTACAATGATGATGATGATGACAGTGATGATGAAGACTGAATCCCTTTGTGTTTGGTTGGTTAAAAACTATAGTACATATAGCATCAAACATTCAGTCCTCCTGTTTATGAAGCTACATACAGTAGTACTAAGTGTACTAAGAAGAGGATGGTGAACACACCTTGTGTGTACATAATCCTTAAGAACTAATTTCTTCGTATGGCAGTCCATGTGCAGAGTGATAAAATGATAATAATAATAATAATAAATAAATTTTATTTAAAGGCACCTTTTAAGGCACTCAAGCAGAAGAATTAAAAGCAGAAATTAATCAAACTAAGTGTACGTACATAGTGCATGATTTTTAACAAATCACACACAGCAGGTGAAAGTCAATAATGTTCTGTCAGAACCCAGACTGACTAGTATAGGGTTGTGTTAGCTCCCCTGTCCTCTTCACACTATACACTCATGATTGCACAAGCAGCCATTCTTGGCTTGTTGCACAAAGACAGTAATCCATCAGGTTATCACTCTGAAATTAAGAGATCTGTAAACTGGTGTGATGCAAACCATCTTGTACTGAATGCAAAGAAGACAGAGGAGATTGTGTTCGATCCTAAACCGGTGGGGACCATACACCAGTCATCATTCACAATCAGGGTATCGCTCAGGTCATCTCATATAAATACTTACAGTAGGAGTGCATACTGAGCACACTCAGTTAGAGGGTACAGGTGGACTTCCTGTGTTCTAAAGTACAACAGAGGTTGTATTTTCTGAGGAGATTGAGACTGTATGGTGTCAACCAAAATCTGATGTTTCTTTTTTATTGGGTCATTCTGGAGAGTGTAATCTGATATGGAATAACTACCTGGTTTGGGAATTTGTCAGTTCAGCTAAAATCCCAAATCTCTGGCCTGGTGAAATCTGCTACGAAAATTGTGGATGTTAAAAAGTATCCACCTCTTCAGCTAATTTATGAACAGTCTCTGGAAAAACAAGCCGGGAAAATTGTCTGATTCAACTCATGTCTTACACGGAGAGTTCCAGACTTACCATCAAGTAGAAGATACAGAGTCCCACGATGCAGCTTGAATCTCTACAAACACTCTTTTATACCCATGTGTGTAAAGACTCTAAACTCTAGAAAATGTTTAGTGTCACTGGCTGTGGGCATGTGTGTGTGTGTGTGTGTGTGTGGTGGTGGTGTTATATGTTGATGTATTTTTGCTGTGGGTATTGGTCCTATGTTGTATTATTTTTACTGTTTATGATTGCTTGATTGTATTGTATTTGATAGTTGGAATTTTGGAGTCCAAAACAAATTTCCCTATGGGACAAATAAAGTATATCTGATCTGATCTGATCTGATCTTCTTATCTTATGAATAGCAGCAAACATTCAGCCCTCCTGTTTATGAAGCTACACATGCTAGTACTAATGTATAGCAGCAAACATTCAGTTTATGAAGCCACATAGTGCTAATGCAGGGGTAGGCATCCTTTTCCATGACTCGTGCCACTTTAAATACACTCAGGCCTGAAGTGCCAATACTTACTTCTTTCAAAAAATAACTTGGAAATTGTGTTTTTACAGTATTTAGCCATGATCACGCTACTACCAGTTGCCTTATTTGACCCTTATTTGAAAATAATGCACTATTACTCAATGTTTGTAGGACACACATACACACACACACAAAATACTTACAGGCATGAAAAAGTAGCAGCAGTTTAGTGTGATCCCTGTCCTTGTCTGTCACAGCTCAGCTGTGCTACGTCTGCTCTGTAGGTAGATAGTTTCAGCTGCACACATGCCTCTGAATGAACTCAGATGTCCACAGTGATCTTGCACTGAGTTCAATCAACTGCATTTCAAATTCCTCAATCCTCATCCCCTCAAACAGGGACAATAGTAGTTCTTTCTCCTCAAGCCTTTCTGGATTGATCAAAAATGAAAATACTGGTCCATACTGCTGGAAATCTGATACCTTGAAGTGAATTCTGTGTCACGTTCTTGCACCTACTCACTGATATCATTGAGGTCAATAGGTTGATGTGAGGAGAGATCCCTCAAGTGGCTGAAGTAACAAAGGGTTCCTGATTGGATGTCACGTGAAAAATCTTTGATATTTGCCACAAATGCCTTCCACACATCAAACAGGGCAGGACTGTTTGGCCTGCACTGTGCAGCTGAAGGCTGAAAGTGTTGAGATGTCCTGTGATGTCAGAGAGGAACATTAGTTTCACAAGCCATGTCTCATCTGTCAGGTCAGGGTAGTTCAGCTGCTTCTCTGCCAAAATGGCTCTGATCACATCAATACACTCCACAAACCACTCCAACACCTTTCCACCTGAGACATCCAACAGGGCCGTGAAGAGACAAGTCCTGGTAAGCACTGTTCATCTCCTCCAGAAGATACCTGAGCTGTCAGTGAGTTCATGAGGAGCAAGCAACAAGCACGTTAACCACCTTCACTGCTGTATACATGACGACGTTCAGATCACACTTTGAGATTTTTGCACACAAATTCTCCTGGTGAATAATGCAGCTTCATGCAGCTTTTCAAGAATGTTCACAAATTCCACGATGCTCCACGACCATGGCTGGTGCTCTGTCAGTAGCAATGGAGCAAAAATCTTATTAGCATCCACACCTCTGGCCTCAAAATGTTGCCACATCTTCTCCTCTTGTATTGCCGTACATTGGTGCCAGACAGCAGAGTTCCTCTCTCATCTGGCTTTCATCAATGTATCTCACGACAATGGCCAAGCGTGGGACATCATTGATGTCCATGCTTTCATCCACAGCCACACTAAACACAGGAGCATCTTTGAGAGCAGAGGTTTACTGTTGAGACTTTTTCTGCCATTTCAGTAACACGCCCTTTCCACAGTTCTTGCTGAAAGGGGCATCTCTTTGATTCTGGATGTAATTGCATCTTTATTTGGCAGTCCCTCAAATAAAACTTCAGCAGTCAATAGGAAAGCCTCTTTTATGTCATCAGGGAATGGTTTTCCACGTTTCGCAATGCAGTGAGGAATTTTATAGCTTCCCTTGGTTGCCTGGTTTTTAACAGTACAAAATGTTTTAAATGTGCAGCTCCATTTAGCATACTTTGCTAACGCTGTTTTACTGACTCCACTTTATCTCGTCTCTGAAGTTTTTTTCATGTTTAGTTTCAAACTGACGCCACAAACTTGATGTCCTACATACCACATGGTCACAGCAAAGGGTGCATATCGCCCGATCTCCTCTGGTAATAAATTCGTACTCCTTTATCTGACTAGGTTAAAAGGCTTGACTGGAGCTTGGTTTACTGGCCATAGTAATGCTGCTGAATGCTACGCTAGCTAGCTGACATACCCAACTGAACTTCCAAGTGCAGAGGCTGTTTTCGTGGTGACATGCTGGATCAGGGACGTGCTCGCCAGCTACATTTGCGCACTTGTAATTTCATGATTTAAATTTAGTATTAAAAGTTATTTGTTAAAATTTTTATGTAAGAATATTGTAATGACTGATGAGGAGAGAAAGGAAGCAAGCAGGAAACGAATGTTTTCTAACTCAGTCTTCCAAGCAAGACCAGTATCACACAGCTCACACACAAGATCCGCTTAACTGTCCAATATTTGTCCTGTTACATCACGGTGTCGTTCTCTCAATCATCCACATATATGTAACTTGACAGAGAAGTTAGCAGAGAGTCTCTAGCCACAGCAACTATCCAAAACAATAATGGCGGACCAACGGCAAGCATGGAGGCCAAAACTACATCTCAGGTTTTGTTACTGTTAACCCAATGCTATTTCACAGCTTAATTCTAAACAGTACAGAAAGGAGCAGAAGGAGGGAGCAATGCATGCTAATGTGACATTTCTAACGCTTATTAATAACATCCATCCATCCATTTTCTTTACCCGTTTGTCCTGTTAAGGGTCATGGGGGGCTGGAGCCTATCCCAGCGGTCATAGGGCGAGAGGCGGGGTACACCCTGGACAGATCACCAGTCTGTCGCACGGCTGACACAGAGAGACAAACACATTCACACCTACGGGCAATTTAGAGTTCCCAATTCACCTGACATGCATATCTTTGGAGGTGGGAGGAAGCCGGAGCACCTGGAGGGAACCCACGCGGACATGGGGAGAACATGCTAACTCCACACAGAAAGGACCTGCCCCGGCCAGGAATCGAACCCAGGACCTTCTTGCTGTGAGGCAACAGTGCTAACCACTGTGCCACCGTGGTGCCCCTCTTATTAATAACATGGAACGATTTAATACAAGAACACATGAACAATAACACTGGAGATCTCTGGGACACTACAATATTTACAGTATGCTGTTTCTTTTTAAGTGTGAAATAAAATTCAATGAAATAATTTTGTTTTTTTTTCTCCTCTGCTTCATTGTAATTCTCCTCTGCGTGCCAACATAAATAGCCTCACTTGCCAACTGTAGCACCTGTGTCGTGGGTTGCCGGCCTCTGTGCTAATGTATAGCAGCAAACACTTCAGCCCTCATGTTTATGAAGCTACATAGTACTAATGTATAGCAGCAAACATTCAGCTCTTGTATTGAATATTGAAGTATTGAATTGTATTCAGAAAATGTTTTGCAAAAATAGTAAATGTTATTAACACAATGTAGCATTACTGGAACAACTGCAGTTTGATAAATATATGATTATGTTTTTCTGGGATGAAATAATCAGTTTTCAGACTGCATCTGCGTGGAGGCCTGTTGAAGCCACGCATACATCACCTTCCCCCTTCACAGACACCTAACTGTCCCCCTTCACAGACACAATACACATTCACATTAACATATGGATGAGCACCCAGGAACTCCTCAAGATCCCCTGCTGCTCTTTTCCCCTCATTTAGTTGTAAAACTTGCAGAACAGATACTGTAAAGACAACGAAACAGAACTTCTAAATTTCTCTGACCTCCCAAACACCATGGTAACCAGAGGTTATCACCTTAGAGAGACTTGGTAACACTTTGATCTTTAAAGCTCCTCTGCAATAAAAGAAAAGAACATATAGTCACTCTTATCTGCATTTGAGTGTCTCACAAGCTCCCTTCCCCAAATGGTCACTTCAATGGCTCCAGATTGTCTACAAGCCAAGGACTTCACAGAGTTAAAGAACTGATCTCACTACACCAAATAAGACTCTTAATTCAGAATCTATTCAGGAAACAAGAAGATGTCTGAATTTATTTAGAGTCATGAAATAAATGAGTTGCCATCTCTCTCTCTCTCTCTCTCTCTCTCTCTCTCTCTCGTACCTTAAAACTATGTTCAGATATTGAAATTCATTTTCAATACTACATGCTTTTGTTGTACTTGTATTTGTGTTTATTTAGTTAAAGGATTTAGTTTTATGTGTTACATTTCTCCAACATACTTCTTAAATCACAGAACATCACATTGTTATTTTATGATCCTTTAAGTTCACACAAAATCTATTTTGACAATCTACAACAATCTAAGCTTTTGTTTTATCTTTGTAATGTTTAGAATACTTGCATTGATGCAGAAATAGATTTAGTTAATCAAAGATCATCAAATTTCATAATAGTGTTTTAGATGTTTAGATTTTGTGATAAATTCCTATTAGACAACAAAAGAGATGATTTATTTGTGTAACATGGTTTTATTTGTGCTAGCATGTCATACTGTGAATTTACTACGTGAAATTTCTATGTATCATGCTTTGACAATGGGAAATGAGTGGACTTAGTATAAGTATAGGTTATGTTTCTGTAATATCACAGAAATTAAGCTGCTCCAGGCTGCTGCCTGCCTTCATGACATCATCGGGAAAAGCTCCTATGAGAACAAAGCATGGGCGTGTTCTTCACAACGCGCGAAGGGCTTTTCTCTTTAAAACTCCACGCAGCCCATTGTTTGAGGCTTTTTGTTGTTATCTCTCTTGGCTTTCTTTCCTTTTTCCTTTTGTTGCTGCCCTCTCTACACCGCGTGGCGGCTTCTCTTCTCTTCTTGTCTCCTTTCTTCACCGCGTTGCTAAAACAACGGCTAGCGGTTCTTTATTTTAAAGTAATCTCAAGTAATTTTATTAGCTGTTCTAAGAAGATTTTGCCTGAATCAGCGATAGATGTTATCACGACCTCCACGTGGTTTCATTCAAGCTATTCAGTTCTAGCTACGGTTAGTTCTCTAAGTTAGCTGCTCTGCTACGTGCCATCGGCTCCGCTGACCACGTTGGGTAAACTCCAGCACTGCAATCCGGTTCGACCTGAAGTCCAGCTCCCAGCTCCAGCTGTTCGTCAAGAAGTGTGCTGATCTGGTTCCAAAGGAAGACCCATTTGTTCGGATCCGTGACGACGGCCGCGAGTCCGAACATCCTGAATCCTGAGGACTGCCTGCACCACGCTTCCTTCATACGACGTGACCAAGCTGTTGAGCGCCTGAGTCAAGACTGGCGATCCGACTTTCCCACATCATTGGAGTGACTAAGCCCAACGTAAGATCTTGTCTTTGCTGATGTTAAAGTGATGCAGCCTAACTACGTTATTTTCCCATTTCCATATCTTTCTTACCAACCGTTTTCTATTTTCATAATTGCCGTACTAACTCCGTAAAATAAAGCTAGACTCAGTCAACGTTAGAATAGGTTAGGATTTTATTTTGAAAATCCACCAGTTTTCCGTTGTCAAACCTGGTTTTCATTTCTCACATAATATCTACCTCATTTGTATATTTTTATATTTCTCATCTGTAAATAAATGTTAACTTGTGCAATAGTAGTTTGTTTGCCTGTTTCAGTTCGGAGAAGAAATCACTGGACGAGTCAAAAACCATTACTTTTCAGAGTTGAGCCCGAATATTAAGTTAAGATCTGAGACTGAATATTAATTAAATAATCAAAATATTAAGTTTAAACGACTTAATTTTCCACATAACGTGAATGGTGTCCAGTTTAAATAAGATTAATATTTCTTTATTGAAATTATGATCTTAACATTGCAACTTTGCATACCATTGCTTTATCCTAATTAATATTCATATATTACTGTTATACATAATATATATTTATGCTACAACAAAGATTTTTAAAAATAAACTAAAACTTGAATCACTAAGTGTTCCCTATTTTAAACAATACTATAGTAATTATAAAACAAAAATGTTTCAATCTACATTAAAATGATAAAAAATGTCATTTCAAATAATTTTATAATATACTGCACATAAAGTGTTAATTTTAGAAAATGAATGACAGAGCAGCTGCAGCCTCTGATATAAAACCTCTGTACTGTCCATGGTACTCCCTACTGACAGACATCCTCTGTCCAGTCTTTATCTTCTTGAGAATCCCAGAAACTCCAGGCTCTGCTAGCTCCGCTCTGTGCTCTGTGCCCAATATCTCTGTTAGCTCTGCTCTGATAGCTCTGGTCTGTTAGCTCTGTTAGCTCTGCTCTGTGCTAGTTCTACTCTATTAGCCCCACTCTGTTAGCTCTGGTCCGTTAACTTTGTTAGCTCCGTTTAGCTTTGTTAGCTCCGTTCTATTAGCTCCGGTCTGTTAGCTCTGCTCTGTTAGTTCTGGTCTGTTAGCTCTGTTAGCTTTGGTCCATTACCTCTATTCTGTTAGCTCCGGTGCATTAGCTCTGTTAGCTCCACTCTGTTAGTTCTGGTCCGTTAGCTCTTTTAGCTCCAGTCCGTTAGCTCTGTTAGCTCCATGCTGTTAGCTCTGCGATGTTAGCTCTAGTCCGTTAGCACTGCTCGTCATCATAATCTCACTCATAAAGGTCTGACAGTATAAAGAATTAGAGATATGATATCAATTAAAAAAATACTGCTGCAAACAAACACAAATAAGTTGTCAATTTCCAGATTTATCTGCTAGCCTCCTGAAGCTACAATTAGCTAATTTGCTAAACAAAAAAGCAATGAAGCTACAGTAAATTTTACAATAATGTAACTGAGCTCCAGACTGTTGAGACTCACATTTTCTTGCTAGCTAGCTGAGTTCTTATTCTAATTCTTTCACATGAAACGACATTACTAAATTTTTGCTCTTTTCAGTGCATGAACCCTGTTGTTGACATTTGTCGTGTAGCGAGTGTGGGTTACGTGTCGCGTTCATGAAAGGTTTCTGTTGTGGGAGGAGCTGAGGAGGCAGGACTCAAGTGAAACAGGCAGGGAGGGGGAGCCGTTGGGTCTGACTCCACCCACTCTTTTGCTGGCTGCATCTTTAAAATAAATACACGTGTCACTGCAACTGGGTTTGTGAGCCAATAAGAATGCCTGGAGGTGTGGAGGCAGCGATACATTTCATTGGTCAAAGCAGCAGCCCATTCCTATTGGTGGAGGACTTTTGGCAGGATTGTAAATGGTTCATGTTTCATGTGGATGTGGCGCGGACATAAAACAGACATCTCCACAATGAACCGTCTGCATGTCCTGGCATTCATGCTTCTGACGCATTCATGATCACTGCGTGGTCGACCACGCACTTCAACAGTGGCGTTGTACATTAACAATGGTTGGCTAACCACTCCAAAACATTGTTTATCCTCTCTCCCTTCCACACCTCTACACACTATCTCTCGGTTTCCTCCATACCTCTTCGTATCTCTCTGCTTGGCCAATCATTGTTGGAGGCGCGTAACATCAAGCGAATGCCGTCGCCATTGCTTCAAAAATTGAGTGGTGTGTGACCACGTGGTCAGCCCTCCAAAGTGGCGTCTGCGGTCGACCATTATGGCCGTAATTACATCACACTTTCCACGCGTCAACTGTCACATCACAAAGCATGAATCTTAAAGCTCGGAGCACGTGGAGGAAATCTGCACAAGCACGAGTACTTTGAGTCTGAGCACAAAGTTGTGTTTTTTTAATCAAGGTCTTTTTTATTAACAAAGGAGAACAAACAACAAAAAAGAAAAAAATACATATACATGAGAAATGAATGAAAAAGAAATTATATGCATAATAATACATGTATACAATTCCATTAAAACAGAAAATAACCATACTCACCCTTCAACATATTAAAAAAAAAAAAGTCAAAAAGAATTAGCTAGACCAGTCAAAAAATAAATATGGAAATAAATGTGTAATATATAAACAAAAAGGGAGGATAGTGTACTCTCAGTCTAACTCTTCAGCCTCCATATGCTTCACAAAATCCAAAATGGTTGCCAGGTAGCAACAAATACCATAGTCGATCCCTTAATAGAGTAGCGGATCTTCTCCACTTGTACATAGTACATAATATCTTTAATCCAGTGTCCATATATTGGAGGGAAAGAGTCTTTCTATTTACACAGGATGAGCCTTCTAGCAAGAAGTGAACAGAAAGCCATAACTTCAGTTTGAGATCTGTTAAAGTTGACATCCTGAAGAGTTACTCCAAATATCGCCATGGACACAGACGGCATAATTGATTGCCCAAAGATTTTTGAAAAGGTTTCAAAGATCAAGCCCCAGAAGTGTAATTTTGGACAGGACCAGAACAAGTGAGATAGCGTAGCTGGGGATTGTTTACATCGGTCACACGTAGGGTCGAAATCCCTATTTAGCTTTACCAATCTGACCTTGGACCAGTGGAGATGGTGTACAATTTTAAACTGGACAACAACATGCCTGAAACAAATAGAGGATGAATATATTCTTTTAATTGCTTTGTGCCATATGTCATCTGGTATTTGTTCTTCGATTTCCTCTTCCCATTTTTGTTTTAAAGAATCCAAAGCTGCTAGGTTATGTATATTAAGTAGCTCATAGATTTTGCTTATGGACTGTTTTTCATCTATTTTGCAATTAAGAACAGAATCCATGAGGGATGGGGGAGGGCAGGAGGGGAAGCAACCGGAATGAGAGGCCACAAAGCTTCTGAGCTGTAAATATCTGAAGAATTGTGTCCTAAGGATACTGAATTTCTGAACCAGTTGTTCAAAAGAGGCAAAAATGCTGTCAATATAGAGATCATGTATTGAGGTGATGACACTTTTTGACCATATATCAAATGCTGCATCTATTGTAGAGGGGGTGAACTATGTTTTTTTGCTACTGGTGCAGCGAGTAGGATGTCATTAAGTGCAAAATGACGTCTAAATTGGTACCAAATCTTAATGGAGTACATCACAACTGAATTTGACATGAAGCTGGACATAGATTGTGACAGTGGTAATTTAGCAAACAACACTGATGAGGGAGTAAACTGAATGGACATCCTTTCCATATATACCTAGCTGGCAGTGATGTCGTCCCTTATCCAGTATAACATTACTCTAATATTAGCTGACCAGTAATAGTATAGAAAATTTGGAAGTGCCATACCCCCCCACGTTGCGAGGTCTTTGCAGTACTTTTTCCTTTACCCTTGGTCGTTTTTTGTTCCAAATAACGGTTGAAATCTGACTATTTACGTTACTGAAAAAAGATTTTGTAAGAAAAATTGGGAGGCTTTGGAAAAGGTATAAAAATTTAGGTAGTACAGTCATCTTAATTGTATTAATCCTTCCACTGAGGGAAAGAGACAATGAGTCCCAACGTTCAGTCTTGTAGTCTGAGCACAAAGTTTTAAGCACAAGCAGAGAAAATCTGAGTGAAAGCAGCATTAAGGGGAAATCATTTTAGCACAATATCAGACAGTTTTGGGTGATTATGGATTGACTTTACAGGGCTGCTTCTTTTATATTATTCACTTTTTGTGCTTTATTATATAATTAATAAGTATATTGTAAATCTCCATTCTCATAACATCTTTTGTTTTGAGTCTCATACTCTGTATCTTCATTAGAGATCTCAACCTGGTGAGTCCTGCTCCTCTGCTTTTGGTTCTTTTGGGGATTCTAATCAATGTCACTGCCCTTAACCAGTCCTTTAGCCAATCAGCAAGGACCAGCTGGGCACTGCACCCATGTGACAAATTGGATGGTTGGCTGCTGGATGCCTGGTCTTTAAATTAAAATGTGGAGTTTCTTACTTGAATTTCAGTCTGTGCTGAAAGTATATCTGTATGCAAGTATCTGTCTTGGATTTTACGGACCCAGACTAAGCCCAATAAAAGCCAATTTCTGGTATGCAAAGAAGTCAAAATGAACATTTTCCATAATGTATGTTGATAACAATGGCGGGCTGTCAGAGCCAGCAGAGATTGTCAGAATCATTAAATTATATTTTTATAATTTAATACTTATTTTAACTAATGCTATAAGTATTTTACAAAGTTTGTTCCCATTAGACTATTAACGCCCTTTCATTACTACTCTCCTTCAGTTGCGCTGCTTCCAGTGCAGCTCATATAAATTTGAGCTTTTATCCAATCAGATTTTCCCCCTGTGCTGTCTCCGGGTAAAAATCTAGCCTGAAGCCTTCAGAATCTCCAGTGAATCCCCTCTGCTATTCAAGCAAATGGGACGGTGTTGTTGGTTGTCATATTCTTTAACCAATCAGATTTCAAGTTTGCCATGTTGGGCGTATTCTTTTACATGTCAGGGCCTTCTAGCTGGCCTTGGCCTATGTCATCAGAGTACAGCATGATGCTAACAGCTAAACAGCCTGCCAGAAATTCATCAGAAGAAGAAGAGGGCCGGTTAACTGGCGGAAAACTAACTAGCACGTAACGAAGCATTATCTAAGGTTTATTTAAACTTTCTTTCTTGATGTTTAGATTTTTAGATGTAGTATTTTAGATTTTTTGTTTAGATTTTTATTTAGTCCTTTTGTTTTTTTTAACACACAATGGCTGAAGGAGGAGAAGAACTGGCAAAGCATTTTTCCAGAAGGATCTTTCAAGGAAAGCTGGAAATATTGTACAACCACATCATTAAACTCTTTCTAAAGACAGAAAGGAAGAACGGACTTTGTCTTCAGATGATGAGCAGCTTTGGCAAGTCTGATGGATTTTTATGTGGCTGGAATCTGTGGAGAAGCCTGTTGAATCTGATTGTGTTATTTGTGTTTTACAGCATTTTTGCTTACTTGCTGGTCGTATGAGTAAATGTGATGGTTGTTGTGAGTTTCTTCTTGTTTCTTTGGTAATGACACTGATTTAGGCTATGCCATGTTTATATGTGATGTCATAATGTGTAATAATGCTACATCCTTGATGGTTTCAGTCACCATGTATGTGTCTCTGCAGTTAGTGTGTTGTAACTGTCATAGGTGTTGAGCCTCATGTTAAATCACTTTATTCCACTTGATAAAGGCTACTGTCACTGTGAATATGGGCTGATTACATCCAATAACAACAGCCTACTAGTGTCATGGTGAGGTTATTAGAAGGTGGTTTAATTGAGCAAGGATAGCACTGAAGGCCTAGATATAAAATACACAGCCTGTCACTGGTTGATAAAGCTGCTGTCAACAAATGGTCAGCTGAAATAAAATTGCCAGTTGAAATAAATTTATGAAGTATGAAATATCAATGTGATTTATTATTATTATTTTATTTTTGTTTCTTAAAAACATTTATTTAACCTTTATTTATGCAGGGTTAGTTGACTGAGCATCAGATGCTCTTCTTCAGGAACACCCTGCTCACACACACTTGCACCAGGAAGCTTCCAGTAGAACCACAGTCTTTCTGTTGCCACTGAGTAGCTCCACTACAGCAGTTACAGGTTAGGTACCTTGCTCAAGGGCACCTCAGTGGTGATAGGGAGGGACAGGTGCTGCTCATTGACCTCCCAATCCTGATTTCTCCTGCCAGTTCAGGGATTGAGCCGGCAATCCTTTGGTCACAAGCTCACTTCTCTAACCTTTAGGCCACCACTGCCCCACGTTTAAACTCCTTTGACAATATTATTGCTGTAAGTAGACTGAAATACCCAGTAGGCCTACCTAATAATTATTTGACGCTTCAAACATTCAAACACTGTTTTTGGTTTTATGCTTACTTCATGCATTTCTTAATTTACTGCAACCGTGATAAAGCACTTTCACTGGCTACTTACATGAATTTACATGGAGACCTCCACCACACACACACACACACACACATTTTTAATCATCAATTTCCAGAACACTCAGTCATGTACAAATGCTATCAAATTTGAGAGAAAACACCTTCATATTAACTCTGAGTATACAGCACAATTAGCTGCATTTGGCTCATAACTCAGTGCTCATGAGTCTGACTTTAAATTTTGCACAATTTGTTCTTGTGCGAAGCCTCAACATTTTCCAGACAGGATTTAGGTAACATCCACACATCATGGCTGCCATCAGCCATCATGTTATCATGTGCAGGTCTGAGTCCAGATGCACGTTAAAAATATGACAGGATGATATTTTAATGTGCATCTGATCAGACCTGCACATGATAACATGATGGCTGATGGCAGCCATGATGTGTGCATGTTACCTAAATCCTGTCTTTAGAGGGTATGCACTTTAACGCGCGCACACACACACACACACACACACACACACACACACACACACACAGGGGTGTGAGTGTGCGTGTGAGTGTTTGTGTGTGCGTGCCCACACCTATTTATAAAAGAGAAAACGACTCGAGGAAGACAGACGTCATCTGACAGAACCGGATTACCGGCTCCGCTGTGTATCACGCAGAGCGTTGCTCTGCTCGGACAGGAAACCGTCACTCTCACCGCCTCTTCCTGCAGGACCTGCAGCGGCTCGATGCGGAGGGAAGACGCAGAAAGTGGCACCAACAGCGGTTATTATGAGACTTGAGGCGGCATGGCTACTTCTCCGGTCACTCCAGCATCGTTAGAGGGAGGGACACCCTCACCCACCGGGAACGACGAGCCGGCGAACACCCGGCAGGTATGTCTGCTGCCCGCTGACAGCCAGAAAACACGTTCCAACATGTCATATTCAGCACCGGTACATGCAGGCAAGTTCAGCCTGACCCACCATAGCAGTTATAATTTCATTGAAATGAGATCCGCCTGGTGAATGTACCTGACACCGAATAAAATATGACAGCCTTCAAAGCTCATGTGAAGCTGAGAAGTCTGGCTGTGTTAGTGGCGTTTTGCTGCAGAGTAAGGAAAGTTTCAGTGGCGGATTTGAATGGAGTTTGGTGTGACGCACCGTGCAGCAGTCATGAACCTTTTATGTCTATCCAACATAACATACAAGCCGCTTCACAACATACAAACCCAAATGCAGCCAGTTGCATGCTGTCCCGTCATACATTTGAAATCTTTTGTCTTTCTATGGATTATTGTTAACATATCCCTACAAATGCTGTATGTCAGATTGTTTAGTAGGGCATTAACATAGTAGAATATAGATGATGCATTTTCTTCGACCTGCCACGACTAAACCTGCCATATAACAGGTTATGGAAGCCCCGAGTCACATTTCACTCAGAGAGGAATAAACATTAAGTCCTGTCACCTTTTAACCTCTACACAGCCAACAGCTGTCTGCTGCCTTCAGTGTCAGACTCTGCTGTCCTCACGTGGCTGCAGCAATGCTAAGCCCTTTATGCCAATGGTTTACAATCTGGGGCCCCAGGGACCTCACAGAGTCCATTAAGGGAGCTTCCAATGAGTCCTCATCAAAAGGACAAATTATATAAACGTGCACCTTATGCGGATTGCAATTCCCACAAATAGTTCTAATAATTATTATTAGTTATTATTTTCCTATTATTATTATTATTCTCTGTAGTACAGAAAAAGTTTAAGCCTGAATTCTGTCACATGGTGTCTTGAAGCTCGTTGCTGAGCTGTGAGAAGCTGCAGTGTAAAGTGCTGCCTGTCTCTCTGAATCTTTTATCAATAAATCATATTTTGTGTAACACTTTTTCTGCATTTGATTAACACAAAAGCACAGATACCTTTACATGCACACAGGACCGGAGTGGGACCCATTTTCAGCCTGGGAGTTTCATGCCCAAAACCAGCCCTTTTTTTTTTTTTTTTTTTTTCATGGTGGAGGAACTTTGATAAATGAAACCACAGTTCAGTTCTTACTATCCTATTATATTTGTTACTATTTTCTTATTTTCAATAAGAAAATAAAAGATAAATAATGAATAACATATTGAACCTCTAATGCTCCTGAGTCAATGAGCTTCTTAGCCTGTTCTTAGCCAACTTCAGCGTTGAGAAACTTCTCTCACAGGCGACCTGAGTGATTTATCTGCCAGTCCAGTCACGTGGCAGCATCAGAGAGGAGGATGTACTGTGACAGAATCAGATCAACACAAATGGCTCAGCTTTTACAGGAGAAACAGGTCNGAGGATGTACTGTGACAGAATCAGATCAACACAAATGGCTCAGCTTTTACAGGAGAAACAGGTCCTACTCTCCAGTTCTACCTCTGCTTCCATAGAAATGCTCCACCTCTATCCTCCTCAGCTTCTAGCAGCATCTCACAGCTTCTTCAGTCTGTGCCACATTGCATGCCGAGCTAGCCAGCTTGGCATGTAACGTGCTAACAGTAGCTCTGTCATCAAACTTAAGCGGACATTTGCTGATTTCTCAGAGAGCTGAGCTGGGANGCTAACAGTAGCTCTGTCATCAAACTTAAGCGGACATTTGCTGATTTCTCAGAGAGCTGAGCTGGGAGTCCATTCTTTATCTAAGCAAAATATTTAGGGTCAAGAAAAGCAAAATCTGAGGAAAGTTTTGTGTTAGCTGAAAACCTATGTACGCTACCTGTCACAGAGTCCAGAATCACAGTGTAGATCAACCTCAAAGTTAGCATCTGCTGATGTCAGTGGCTCATCTTAGCTTTTTTTTTTTTTTTTTTTTTTTTGGACCCGTTTCTGAGGAAGTGCAATCTGAGGCTCCAAAAGTTAATGAAGAGATTATTTTATATGGAAGCAACATAGGGTCATAAAGATCTGAATTTAAATCAGCACTGAATTTAAAGCCACAAATTCAGATCTCAAAATTCAGGTTGCGTATATTCAAAATCCAATGTTCAGGTTGCTCAAATTCAGTTTAAAAAAAATTCAGATTGAAAAAATTCAGATCAAAAATATTCAGANCAGGTTGCTCAAATTCAGTTTAAAAAAAATTCAGATTGAAAAAATTCAGATCAAAAATATTCAGATAGAAAAAAATTCAGATTGCAAAAATTCAAGTAGAACATCCGAGATACCAAGGATAAGGAATCAAATTGTGCTGCAATCAATCCTACTTTTGGCCTGTCAGCTTGCGTTCTTGCCATAATTCCATAAGTAGAAGAAGAGCAGTGGTGTTCAAGAAACAGGCCGTTTCTCAATACAAAGTACGTACTTGCATACTTGTAAGTTTATACTTGTGAAGTTGACACGGACGTACAGACGTGCAAGGACAGGAGGACGCAGAATGCTTAATTTCCAATTGCGACAAAGCGTACTCGATGACATCGCCACACAGCTGAATCAGCTGATCACACTAAACTCCGCACAAATCCACATACAATTACATGAGTTCTGTTTGTTTCCATTTTTATTATACTATTTAAACTATTTTTCAGCTATTTATTATTTATTTTCATGCAACATGTATGTATTAGTTCATTGAGAGGGGTGCAGTTAATGCACAATAAATAAAAGAGGGAAGAGGCAGAACCGGTGACAGTGGCTAGAAGAGCCAAGATGCTGTGGAAAAGAATGAAGAGATGTGCTGTTCTGTGGCTTTATGTTTATCATTATGCTGTTTTAACAGGCTATTGAATGGATTTTTGTCACTTAACTAGAACATCATTAATATAAAAATGAAACATCACATCTTCATCATCAGTAGCCATTATTCAGGGTCACAAGCAGGTAATTCACTTCCTAACATATAGTCAAACATGACATATAATAGAAAGACCCTGTCCCATTTTTTAATACAATTCAGATAATAGAATTTTAGAATATTGCATTGGTAGTCTGAATAAAGAGCCTTTATTTAGCGTGAGATGATTAACCTTACCTGCCTTTTCCCTCCTGATGGGGCAGAGATTTATTACTGAAATATCAGAAGAGGTTGATGCTCCGATTGAGAAGACTTAAAATATTACCAGACCTATATCTCATCTTTCATATGAACGTTATGGTCCAGCTAGACAGACGTCTATGTGACATAGTAAATCTAAAGTTATTTTCGACTCAGCACCTTATTTGGTGTCTGCTTATTAGGTCTGTATGCAATGGAATGGAAAAACGTTTCTACAGCATGAGTTTATTATCATAGAAGAAGTAAGATATTAATAAATACACAAAGATAAACTGTTAATTGCACAGAAATGTTTAATTGTGCTAGACTGACATAGCAGGAACAGAATACAAAAGAAAAGCTACGTTAATGGAAAACTTTTCCTTCAGTGGTGCTGCAGCGTGTCTGATGCATTTCTGGATGTTTGCGTCGGTGATGCAGGTTCGTGCAGGACGCGCTGTCTTCCGCACATCCTCCGTGTTTAAACCGGTCCATTTCCCACCACGAGCTTCTTTCTCTCTCTCTCTCTCTCTCTCTCTCTGTCTGTCTCAGACACACACATCAAGTGTCATTCTAATATTGTTCATTTACATTTGAAACAACACTGTTAAGTTAAAATATTATTTTGCTTAGTTAANTCTAATATTGTTCATTTACATTTGAAACAACACTGTTAAGTTAAAATATTATTTTGCTTAGTTAATGTGTTGCGTTAATTACGATGAACGATAATAAGCTTCTGTTGTTTAATTGCTGATAAACATACAATCTGTAAAAACTTACATAAGCAGCTTGTTATGTCTAATGCTTCTACTGTAGTTGTCTAGGTGTCACTATGAAACTATGCATTCAGGAAAAGATGCAAATACCTGTAGAAAACAGGGAAGAAGAAATGTGTTGCTACTGCTGCTTGCTAACAGGAAAACGTTTTGTGACTTCTTCCGTGTTTCGCCTTTTCTATTCAGTCATCCACTCAACACAGCTCATTGTAAAAGTTAAACACAATTTATATATCCAATAAAACTGCAACTCAACTTTACCATCAGCTACATCAGTTTGTAAAGCAAAAAGTGCTGCATTTTACCTGAGACCAACGCTTATCTTACAAAAGGAGTAACAGCAGCACATCACGGAGACATCAGAGCCGCCGGTAATAACCGAAGCTGCTGATATCACTGCTGCAGCTAGCAGCTAGCGGAACCTCCGGTCTCCGAAAACATCGGAACAGGTTTTTAATTCTGCATTATTTTAATCAGTCAACCACGTATTTGAAATCTAAACAGCTAATTTCTCACATAAAAAAAAATCTCAAAACTGAATTTGGTGACTTTAGTAGTTATAAAACAAAACATATAACTTACTGTTGTGAGTCTGACCAGCTTCCTCCACCACCGCTGGCTGATGCTAAATGCGGTGAACATGGACTTCCTCTTCTTCTTCTAAATGTAGAATTACGGCAGAACGCAAGCNTGCTAAATGCGGTGAACATGGACTTCCTCTTCTTCTTCTAAATGTAGAATTACGGCAGAACGCAAGCGGATAGGCCAAAAGTAGAATCGATTGCAGCGCGATTTGATTGCTTATCCTTGGTATCCTGGATGTTCTACTTGAATTTTTGCAATCTGAATTTTTTCGATCTGAATTTTTTTTATCTGAATTTTTGCAAACTGAATTTTTCGATCTGAATTTTTTTAAACTGAATTTTATTGATCTGAATTGTTTCAAACTGAATTTTTTCAGTCTAAATTTTTTTTAAACTGAATTTGAGCAACCTGAATATTGCATTTTGAATATACGCAACTTGAACTTTGAGATCTGAATTTGTGACTTTAAATTCAGTGTTGATTTAAATTCAGATCTTTATGACCCTATTTNTGAGATCTGAATTTGTGACTTTAAATTCAGTGTTGATTTAAATTCAGATCTTTATGACCCTATTTTACCTCCATAATTTTACTGCAAACGCAAATCATACTTTAAAATTCATTCACAGATCATGTTATCATCACAGATCATGTGATTTTTTTTTTTTTCAATTAAAATTTAGCTTAGCAAAATTTGATTAACTATAGGCAGGTTAGCAACATGATATTTCAATAATAGTTAAATGAACTATTACCAGACTGAAAAAGCCAGACCAGTGTGCACCGTGCAGACCGGTCTGCAGACCGTATTTGCACCATGTGGCTTTACAAAGACTTTTTAGCGATCTGAGCTGTGGGCATATCTCACATTGGTGGCATGCCTTCACTGGGCCCCCTTCAGAGTAGTGTGTGTGTGTGTGTGTGGTACACAGCTTTATAAATCAGAATATTTTTGGCAAATACCATTTTCCTCTTATGACTGCATGTAAACTTTTAGCACTGAGACCGCACAGCGCTTTCTTTGTCATTTGGGAATAGGAAGGACATACATTCAAGTTTGTACACACGCACACACAAAACGCAAACACACATGCACACACCACCTGTACACACTATCTCCCAGTGCCACCGCTCCCTATATGCACTCTGCGTAGGGCATCATGTGAGATGGGAGCACCAACTCATTTACTTATTTTAGTTTATTTCGAAATCTAATACCCAAAACATTTATGTTTTGGGTATTAGATTTTGACCACCAAAGACTAAAGACTGACGTTCCCATATACTGTCCCACAGCATGAAATATAACTCTAACTTTACTGATGTTAGCTAGCAAAGCAGCATGCAGTAGTAGTGCATCGGTTAGAATGCAGCATCACAGCCGAGCACGGTCCACTGCAAGTGGGGATGCTCTGTACGAGGGCCCGCTGTCCGCGAGACGAGCGTTGCCTCGGCTGCTTGAGTCAAAGTGTCCCTAAAAAGCTCCACAAAATACAGGGTTTACTAAAAATGGGCACTGTGGTGTTTATCTTGGTCGACAAATTTGGTAACAATGGAAAGGTACGAGCTTTAGGTAGCTAATTCTAAGTCTGTCACAATTACTTCCAGGTAATCTTTTATTTTTAAAGGGTTCCTTTATATATAAAACAATGAACACAGCAAACACAAAAAAAGAGGTCTGGGGCAAAATCAGTTCAATCAATGCAATCAAAAAATGTCCATTGATAAAAGTCAGGAATATTCAGCATTAAGACTCCAACTGGTTGTAGAAATCACCTTCAGCTTTCTGAAGTCAGAGTAAAAGTCATTTTCTCCATTGAGCATACAGAATTTACCAGGTTTGTTGGTGGTGGTGGTGGTTGGGGGGNGGGGGGGGGGGTCTTCTGAAGCCAGCATTTGGTAATGGCAGTATAATTTTGTGCTGTGATAAATACAAAGGTGTCTCTAACAAAGGTATCTCTAATAGCTAATTAGCATTTCATCGTTACTACACTACAGTAACAGCTGCTGAAAATGGGGGTTTGTAGTTTTATCTTAATCATTAGTTGTAAATCAGTCATTTCTGGCAGTAGTACCACATACATATTTACATCAAATCAATGCCATATTTAATCAATTTAGTGGGAAAAAAGCAATAAATTTCTATCATAAACAATAATTTCTGGCTAATTAATGGCTAATTATGGCTAATGGCTGGTTTCTGGCTAATTAATTAATTTCTGGGACTGGCCAACACAGGGCAGGACAGTACTGATCATGAAGGATCCCCACAAGGATACAACACCTTCAAACTACCGACCAGTAACCTGCCTCTGCACAACATGGAAGCTCCTCTCAGGTATCATAACGGCTAAGTTGAACAGGCACATGAGTCAGGTACATGGACAAAGCTCAGAAGGGCATAGGGAACAACACCAGGGATCAAAGCACCAGCTACTGGTCGATAGAGCAGTCACGGTAGACTCCAAGACCAGACAGACCAACCTGAGCACTGCCTGGATTGACTACAAGAAAGCCTATGACTCNGACTCCAAGACCAGACAGACCAACCTGAGCACTGCCTGGATTGACTACAAGAAAGCCTATGACTCAGTGTTCCACACATGGATACTGGAGTGCTTGGTACTATACAAGACCAACAGGACACTGATAGCCTTCCTCAGGAACTCAATGCAGCTGTGGAAAACAACACTAGAGCCAACTCCAATCCCATCTCAAAAGTGACCATCAAGTGCGGCACATACCAAGGTGATGCACTGTCCCTGCTACTGTTCTGCATCGGCCTAAACCCCCTCAGTCAGATTACCATAAAGAGCGGATATGGATACAAGTTCAGGAGTGGGGTAATCATCAGNCCCCCTCAGTCAGATTACCATAAAGAGCGGATATGGATACAAGTTCAGGAGTGGGGTAATCATCAGCCACCTCCTCTACATGATGACATCTAGCTGTATGCCAGGGGTGAACAAGACATCGATTCATTGATCCACCTCACCAGGATCTACAGCGATGATATCAGGATGTCATTTGGACTGGATAAGTGCAGCCGAGTGGTGACAAAAAGAGGGAAGGTGGTCAGGACTGAAGGGGTGGAGCTACCAGAAGGCAGGATTGCAGACATACAAGACAGTTACAAGTACCTAGGTATCCCACAGGCCAATGGGAGCCATGATGAGGAGGCAAGGAGGTCAGCCACAGCCAAATACCTCAGAGACTGAGTCAGGTCCTAAGAAGCCAGCTCAATGGTAGGAATAAGATCCAGGCCATCAACATGTATGGACCATCAGTCATCCGATACCCAGCTGGAATAATAAGCTGGCCACAGGAAGAGATGAACGCCACAGATGTCAAGACATGAAAACTTCTCACAATGCACAGAGGGTTCCACCCAATGTCCAGCACCCTGAGACTGTATGCTCAGCGAAAAGAGGGGGGCAAAGGGCTAGTGAGTGTCAGAGCCACTATCCAGGAAGAAACAAGGAGCATCCAAGAAGACATCAAGAAGATGACCCCCCAGGACAAACCGCTAAGTGAGTGCCTCAGGCAGCAGAAGACCGAGGGTGATGAGGAACAANCCCCCCAGGACAAACCGCTAAGTGAGTGCCTCAGGCAGCAGAAGACCGAGGGTGATGAGGAACAAGAAGAAACGTCATGGAAAACCAAGCCCCTCCATGGGATGTACTATCAGCAGATAGAGGGTGTGGCTGACATCATGAAATCCTACCAGTGGCTAGAAAAGGCTGGTCTGAAAGACAGCACAGAGGCTCTGATCATGGCAGCACAAGAGCAGGCCCTCAGCACCAGATCCATAGAGGCAGGGGTCTACCACAGCAGACAGGACCCATGGTGCAGACTGAGACAGTCCAGCACATAGTAGCAGAAGATGCTAGCTGGGACAGCGTATGCTGAGAGGTTAACCAGGTGGCTGGGATAGTGTACAGGAACATCTGTGCCAAATATGGACTGGAAGTCCCTAAGTCCAAATGGGAGACACCACCAAAGATGGTTGAGGACAGCAGAGCTAAGGTCTTGTGGGACTTCAAGTTCCAGACAGACAAGCAGCTGCTGGCTAACCAACCAGACGTGGTGGTTGACAAGGAGCAGAAGAAGGCCGTTGTGATAGATGTGGCAGTCCCAGCTGACAGCAACATCAGGAAGAAGGAGCACCAGAAGATCCATAAATACCAAGGGCTGAAAGAGGAACAGGAACAGACATGGAAGGGGAAGTCCAAAGTGGTCCCAGTGGTAATTGGAGCACTTGGGGCTGTGAACCCCAAACTGGAAGAGTGGCTCCAAGAGATTCCAGGAACAACATCTGAGGTCTCTGTCCAGAAGAGTGCAGTCCTAGGAACAGCTAAGATACTGCAGAACCCTCAAACTCCCAGGCCTCTGGTAGAGGACCCNTTTTTTTTTTTTTTTTTTTTTTTTTTTTGTACTGTGCAAAAGTCTTAGGCTACCCCAAAAACATTTGTGTGAGCATGGTTTTTGAGACTGTGAAAATGTGTTTTGTGGACCAGACATAAGAAAACATTGTGACAAATATATATACACTTAAATAAGCTTACCAATTAAACAAAACCCAAATATATGGTAAAACAGTCTGCAGTCAGCATTTGGTATGGCTCCTGTTTGCATGCAGAACAGTCTGGGCTACTTTTGCAATGAATCTTGAAGTTTAGTTGTGAACATTATCAGGTTGGAATTGTCGCTGTTAAATGATTTTCTTTAACATGTTTCAACATTTAAAGATAATGACAAAATTAGTAAGGAATTAATGCTATATGTATTTTACAAGGGTCGTTCCCATCAGTCTATTATTAACGTCATTCCATCGCTACTCTCACCCTCAGTTGCTGCTTCCAGAGCAGCTTTTATCCAATCAGATTTTCCACCTGTGCTGTCTCCAGATAAAAATCTACCCTGAGGCCTTCAAAATTTCCAGTGAATCTCCTCTGCTGTTGAAGCAAATGTGATAATGTTGTTGATTGTCATTTTCTTTAAACAATCAGATTTCGAGTTTGCCATGTTGGGCGTATTCTTTTGCACGGCCTGGGGGTTCTGGTGGAAAGGAGATTTACGTCTCAGTCATGGCTCTAATCTCAGCACAGGGGTAGCCATACTCTTCTCTCCAGGCTGCTGTGGATTAAATATTACATCTACAAAGGAGCTGCATAAAGGAAGGTGTTTAGTAGTGAAGGGAAAGATTCAGAATATGGAGTTTATGTTTAATGTTTATGCTTCAAACTCAGGCAGAGAGAGAGCGACTCTGATCAGCCAATCAGCATCAAGCTGGATTCAGCCGACTCAGACACCATCTTAGTGTTTGGAGGGGACTGGAGCTGGACCCCAGTCAGAACCGGGGGGGGGGCAATGAACCACATCCGGTCTCTGCAGGGGTGTTAAGAGAAAATGGTGAGGGTCAGAGGTCATAGATACATACAGGTTTCTTCATCCACACAGCAAAGGTCTGACATGGTGCAGGTTAGGAGATGAGGGGCTAACAGGAGCCAGGCTGGACAGATTCTACATTTCAGCTGCTTATAGTAACAGACTGATGAAGGCTGAATTTTTTCCAACTGGCTACATTAGATTTTGTCTTTTTTTTTCTTCTTTTTTTTTTTTTCTTTTCTTCTTTTTTTTTAACAAGAGCCCATAGGTCTGCATATTGGCTTTTCAATGCAGGGCTTCTGCAGGATGCTATCTTTTGCTCCAGCTTCAGAAATTTTTGGTAGAGATGGAGGCAGGTTAAACAGAGATTGAAGTCTTTGATGGTTTGGTGGGATGTGGGGAAGGTGCAGATTAGGATTTTCTGCCAACAGTTTTCTGCTCTGTCCTCTGCAGAGCTGAGTGTATTAGTATTAGTGAACCAGAGGTGGACATGTTGGGGGGGGGGGGNGCAACGTTGAGATGAAGTAGCAGATGTTGCAGCTCCGTAAAGACCTGGGGGTCAACCTGCAGGACAAAGCTGAAGGGGCTTTTATTAGAACCAGGTTCAAAATGCTGAGAGAAATGACACATCCAGCTCCTTTTTATTTGGTTTAGAGAAGAAAATGACTGAAAAGAAAACTATACATGGTTTAAAATTATCCAGTGGGAGAATAACTGCAGATGCTGGAGAAATGCGATTTTATTCTGAACTGTTTAAGGCAGAACATGTGACAGTGAACACAGTGATTTCATGCTGTCAGAGCTTTCTCAGCTCTCTGACTCGGAGAAGATGTTTCTGGATGGACTGTTGCTTCCTGCTGAGCTGTATAAGGCGTTGTCTCAGATGGCTGTAAGTCGTGCTCCTGGGATGGGAGCAAGGTGCTGGGGCAGGTGCTGCTGCATGGCTCTGCTGCTGATGCTGTAGAGGGGATTGGTGGGCAGGGGCTGATGAGGGGGAAGGTAGTCTCCTCTGGTTGTGTTTTACAGTGGTGAGATGGTAGATGCGTGGGGAGTGGGGGGTCCAGGCTGAGCTGTTGTGTCTCCTCATAGCAGGGGGGATGATTGTGGGGTGATGAGGAGGAGGAGGTCTGGGATGGACTCTAATGCTCCTAGTAGAGGAGGGGGTGGAAGGATTGTGTCCCAGAGCTGTGTCTTTGAGGGTCTTTGCAAATAACCTCACTCTCTCCCTGTGTAGATAGAATCCATCATAGAGGTCTCTCTCTCTCTCTCTCTCTCTCTCTCTCTCTCTCCCTCCCTTCCTCTCCCTCTCTCAATTTCAGTTTCAGTTCAATTCAATGGGGCTTTATTGGCATGGGAAACATATGTTTACATTGCCAAAGCAAATGTGAAATAA
>VXCM01004052.1:5863-53358 GCA_014773175.1 Lucifuga dentata
ACACACGCACACACACACAGCTGACACAGTTTGGAGCTCATATTGTCCTGAGAAGAGGCGTCCTGCCGACCAGCCTGACACACAGCAGCTCTACTATATACTCACATACTCGGTTATACTCGCGCAAGCGGCTGTCACCCGCCGCATGTGCGCTTCCACAGAACACCAAGACATTTATACTTGGCTCATAATTGTCCGTTTCAATGTCGTTGAATCATGTTCAATGTCTGAACATGTCGACATGTTCCAGAGAATTTGAATTCCAGAGAATTCAGATTCTCTGGAATTCTGACACCGCCCCGTGTCGTTCTAGAGAATAATTTCTCTGGAACGACACGGGGCGGTAAAGGTATGTACCGTAGGTAGGTGTAAAGGTTACATTTTGTTTAAAGTTAGAACTAAGCAATGTTTAATTCATTTCATAAATCGTACTTCAATGGACATTTGTTTTAACAAACAAAAAACACTTTTTCACTTTCTGATTTGTACCTACAGTGCTAGCCAAAAGTATTGCACCCTCCTGTACTTTTGTGTAAACTTTTCTTTCTGAGTTAAAATACCACTCTANAAAGTATTGCACCCTCCTGTACTTTTGTGTAAACTTTTCTTTCTGAGTTAAAATACCACTCTAAACCCAACAAAATGTATTTTTTTTTTAGTGTGTTAGAGTGAGCACAACTGAAAAAAAGCCAATAGTTGTTAATAGTGTTAAATAGGAAGACACTTATGACATATTGTTAAGATTTGAAGAAGAATACCAACATTATTAGTAGAGATCAAACAGGAAGTTAAAACATCTTCTTTGAGGTAGGGTCAGAGGTCAAATGTTTTCACATGTTTTCACTGACTTGTAGAAATATTGCAGTCATATTACCTCTCTGAAATCCAAATTTAAGTCTAAAAAAAAGTTGAATATTTTGAAAAATACTCAACTACTTGTAAAATACTAATAAATGAATTTTGTTGTGCTTGGAGTGGTACTTTGGTAAAGTTTACACAAAAATACAGGGGGTGACATACTTTTGGCACGCTGTAGTTACTCTGTAGTGCCTCCTTGTAACAAAAATACACAATAAGGTAGACCCCTAATGAAGCGTTGTTGACAATAAGATTTAACACTGAGTGCAGTGTGTTATAAGTTAAGACTAAAACTGTCTTTTTTTCTCCTATGTATTTTGGAGAATGAGTGAAGGGGCACCAATGGAAATCTCGCTTAGGGCGCCAAAGTGGTCAGAAACGACCCTGCTTGAATGAGTCTGAATCAACGGAACTTGCAGAAAGTGACTTTTTATTCACTATTACTCAATAAAGCTGAGTCAGCGTTAACATACGATGCCAGTTCTTATAGCCTATGCCAGTTTGATACCAGAACAATTAGCCTAGTTGAGTCATATGAGCAATGCATGGGGAAGCATGCTGTAGTCAGTAACTTGAGTTATAGATTGAGGGTCATAGACTCCAATATTTGTGTATCATCATCTTTGTAGCATAGGACTATTATTTGGTGCAGATATGTTTAAATTTGCAGTAAGCATATGTAAGCACCAGTGAATGGCATTCATTTGTTTCACGTTAGCCACAGTTGAAGCGTAGCCTGACTACTGCATTTATGCAAATGTTTATTTATTTAATTATTTATTAGTATAAAGTTATCGCTTAGTATATTTAAAAAAATGTGGACTAGCAGAATGTTATCTCAGCCAGTAGCTGTATGTCCAAAAAAATGAATCCATAATTCGGACATGAGCCATTTTTTTTTGTTACGTTGGATTAAGACGGTGGCCCAATTGATTCACTCCAAGGAACCAAAATTCACAAGTCTAATCTAAATGGTCTAAAAAAAAAATTTAAAAAAAAATGGGGGGGGGGCATGAAATGGAATAGCTTAAGTGTATGTATCAGTGGAACGGTGTATTAATGATGGGTGGTACGCTCATGTGGAGGGAAGTTTAGTTTTCTATCTTCCTGCTTTTTCCCTCCCTATGGACTTTCACTTTGTTGCCTGGAGGATAGAGCTCCATGCTATTGTTCTCCTCTGGCTGCTTTTCTTTTTTTTTTTTTTNTTTTTTTTTTTTTGTTTTGCTCCCTCACTCTTTTCTTTCCAGTCTGTTCTCTTTCATCTTCTCTTGGACTCATTTTCCCCTTCCTCCTCATGCACCTGCTTTGCTCTCTCAGTTTGACACACACACACACACACACACACACACACACACACACACACACACACACTTGTGATGCAAAATATTCATTCAACATTATGTCTGTGTTTTCGGGAAGTGTAACCAGCCAGCAGAAGCCACATGTGAGGCCTGATGGCAACATTGGGAAGGAACTGAGCTCCATTGATGGACTTTGCTCACAAAGCCAGGAGCATAATGTATGACTGAGTGACCTTGGTGGGGCTCAACAAGGTTTACATTGTGTTTGTAAATGGAGTTTTCAACAGGAGTGTTTTCACATTCAGAAATGCACACTATTGGCACACCTACACACATAACATACACATTTATTTGCTGTATACGGTTTGGAAAAGCATGTTTGGTATGTCACCTGCACCTCCCTCAGTATATTTCCGTCTACAGCAGCTGACTGACTAAACGTCTCTGTCGTAGGCACTAATTAGTGCAGCCCAGCATATAAGAGCTCTACCAATATACTCACAGGCACCTCAGTGGTGTGTGCAAAAGGGGTTTATAATAACACTAACTCACTCTTTAGTTGGTACCAGTGACCTTCAGTCACAAGCCTGCAGCTGCCATCCAGCCTTGTCCAATCATTCGTCAGCGGGCAACAGCTTGTGGTTTAATCATAGCTCTCCAAACAAGGTTGCTGGGCATTCTCATGTTTTGCCTCATGTTCTCTGTACATTAACAGATTCCTTGTTAGATCATGATCACAGAAGTGATAAAGTGACTGAAGTTGTTCGGCACAGTGAGCATGTCGTGTATCTTGGACTTACACCACAAACAAGGTGTTGAAAAGGCCTCACAAGTCTACTGTTGGCTGCTAGTTCACCAGATGGGCTTTTAATGCTGTTAAAATACCAGTGTGTGTGTGTGTGTGTGTGTGCAGGGGAGAGAGAAAAAGAGAGATGAGACAGTGATGGTATCTCTCATTCCCATGTCACTCTGCTGAATCTCGGGAGAAACTCAAACACTCAGATGGACACATACACTCAGCAGTGTAATACAATCAGCAAGAGCAGCAAACACAAGCAGTGGAACATCTGTGGAATGTTGCAAAGCCAAATCCTCTCCTTTGGGAGACTGACCACGGACACGCCGGCATATGGATGTGCCAAAGCTTTCCAATGAGGCCAAATAGTGATTGATGGAAGTGCTCGCTTGCTACGCAGCAGTGTGTGCATCCCAAATCCACCAGAGAGGGTCTGTCGCAGCCAAATGAGCAAATCAGCCATAATTTCATTGTCACTGACGATAAAATTATCCTGCTAGCCTAATTTGGAAGAGGGTGTAGAGGGTGTGAAAGCATTTCTACTGCTGTATCTGCCATCAGGAGGGAATGAATAATAATAATAATAATAATAATAATAATAATAATAATAATAATAATAATGCTGTGTGCACCAACTTAAAACATCATAAAAGTTTTAGGTTGAGGAATGCGGTGCATCTCTGTTGGCATACTCCTGCGTTGGAGGATGATGAAAAGGTCTGAAACAGCAGCCTCCATCTTAAACGGACAAGCCCAAGTATAAATCCAAGCCAACAATGAATACAGCTCACAGAACCTCACATTAATATTGGCTTAAGCCCAACAGGCTGCAGTAAAATTAGATTTAAAAAAAAAAAAAAGATCAGTGCTGCTGTGTGTGTTCAGTTACTTTGCTTTTTAATTTATTTATTTATTTATTTATTTTAATAACCGAGGTTATTTGCTTCTTGGCAGTCACTTGACAGGGCATAGTTTACCAATAACATTAGTCATTCTTCTTCCAAAAAGCAGCAATGCATCGCTTCCAAAGTCATGTCTATCAAATGTATCAGAAAATGGAGCTTCTTTTCAAAATGTTGGTATACTTTTAAGGTGTCTCATCAATCTTTAAAATGTGTGAAAGCAAGTCATTTTTGATTGTTTTATGTTTATTCTGACTATGAGCACTATTTTAAGTGGCACTGAAGTGTTGTTCAATATAACATTTAAGATACAGTATATTCTCACCTATATGTTCTGTAATTTTTTTTTTTTTTTTTTTTAGCTCAGGATAACATGGCTGCTGCTGAAATATGTGGAGGGTATATTAATGTAAAGTGCTGATACAAAGTGGTCAGACATTAAAATTTTAATATCAAAACCAAAGTCTGCTTCTGCCCACTCAGATCAAGTGTTAATTACAAAAAACATTATCAAGCTGTGCTGTTTCTGTGGCTTTAGTCGGGAGAGACCAAAGACAAAGAGACCTCTCTTCTTGAAACAATAATTATGTTTGGAATTACATAAAGTTGTGATTTTTAACATGAATATGCAATAGTATCATTAAGTTACAGGTGTATTGGGTTAGATTCCGGAGTGATTCTTTGGAGTTCATCCACAAATGCCTATAGGCTGTATGGCTGATTGAATTTGTAGGACTGCCTAATCACAGCATGACTGTTGTCGTCCATCTGCAGGAAAGCACAAATAAATCAAGCCTCATCTGGCGTTCTGGGTTAAGTAAGCAGCATCTATCAGCATGCTTATTCAAAGCTGATAAACAAGCTATTTGCTTGTTATGTATATTTTGAGTAAGCATTAGATCCAGTCATTGACACAGTTCAACTCTAAAGTTTTAGTGGAAAGTCTGAACCACCCTGCTGTTAATTTGCAGCTGATAACCATCTGAATGTCCTAGGCTGACTGATAAGTTCTGAGTCCGTCACATGAAAAGTGACGGACTCAGAACTTATCAATCAGGGCAGAAGTTAAACATAGGAGAGAGAGCCACGATGCTGAACACAGTTCTGAAAGATATGAAATCCAACAGTATCAGTTTAAAATGCTAACAGTTATGTGCAAATGTAAAAATTTCTCAGTAAAAGCTGTCTTCTCCTGGGACTATATTCCCCTGCAGAAACATACATTTTATTCCATGCAGCTTCGGCTTATTTCAATAGAAAAAGATTTAATAAACGTGTTCATTGTCATGTATTAATTATCTCAAACATGTTTCAAGTCTCTACCAGCTCATTTTAATAGCATAATTGAACTGGAACTGATTGCAGTCTGGAAGGTAGGAAAAACAATCCTAAAATGCACTGCTCCAGTGGTATGTTTTGGTAAATAGTTGTCAGTGACGTACGTATACTCAGGTTGAATAAAAACAAATATCAAACATGCAAAACTATCGGTGAGGTCCTTTAAGGTCTGGAAACAGGGAACAGTTTGGTCACAACCAACGTGAGCAGAGTGCTGTGAACTTGCACCACCACCTGTGCTTTCACAAATTAGGCCATCATGTTCCCTTTGGGGAACAAACTCTACTTTTGATGAAGAAAATACAAGATAAACAATCTTTTTATTGTTTGTTGTTGGTAAATCTTAGTACATCAACATAAAAAAAATGCATAGATGAAGGAATGTTATAGACTATCCACCTGCATGGATGTCTTTTTACTAGCTATGTTACTTCTCTTCCGTCACACTGGGGCTTTGTGACGGAAAAGCGCTCTGCGCTTTTTCTTCACTGTCTGCATACTGCTGTTTTGTCTGACTGCATCTGTACACTTTACACTGCAGCCTTGGAGGCTGTGACTCAGATGCACACACACACACACTCACTCGCTCACTCACTCTCTCCTCCATTGTCAGATGTATTTCCACTGGAGATAGCACTGCTAACAGGGAGATTATTGTCACTGTAATGTGTAGAGTTTGACCTATCTGCGTGCCCTATATGCTGTACAACACAAGCATTAATTTGTCACCCACAGAATGACGCTTTCTTGAGTCCCATGGTAATTGGAGACATGAAACCAAAAGCTGACATACTTAGCAACACACACGCGCATACACACATCCCTCCTCCACACACAAACACATTGTTCACTTCAAGGTGCCATTTAGCGTAGCTGAGGGTTACGCTAAATGGCACCATGCAGTATTAATAGTGTGTCTGTATTAGAATCTAATATAATAACACTCGTGGCCTTCCTGGGGTGTGTAATGAACCTCTGCTGTGGGAACTCTATATGAAATTCAATAGGAACACTTCCGTTATTATCCTGCAAATATTGATATAAATAGAGTCTCAATGTGGTAATTAGTGTATCTCTATATGATACTGTATAGTTGGAGTTGATTATATACATTTCTGTGGTAATAAATTAAATGTATCTGTGGTACTTTATAGTGTCCATCCATCCATCCATCCATCCATTTCTTTACCTGTTTGTCCTGTTGAGGGTCACGGGGGAGCTGGAGCCTATCCCAGTGGTCATAGGGCAAGAGGCAGGGTACACCCTGGATAGATCGCCAGTCTATATTGCAGGGCTACTTTAAAGTGTTTTTGTGGTAATTTAGTCCTGTTTATTCTTGCAGAGGGAAAAAGTGTCAGCCATTGTGGCTAAATATGAATGACAGAATTTTTTCATGTATTGTAAAATACATTGTGCATTCTGTTTCTTCCATCCTTCTCTCTCTCTCTCTCTCTCTCTCTCTCTCTCTCAACAACTCTCCATGGTTCCAGCACAATGACAGACATTTTCCTCAGAATTTATCAGCTACTCAGTCTGCATCAGCTGAACCAAACTATATTCTGACGTGGGAGATAACTGCAGGCACACACACGTGCATGTATGCATGCAAACACCACACACACACACACACACACACACACACAGAGAGAGAGAGAGAGAGAGAGAGAATCAGCAAGTAAATAATCCTTTTTAAAAATTCCATTAATAAAAAAGATTTCATGACTTTTAAGCGGAAATGTTTCTTGTCAGATATCAGATGACATCCTTTGTCATACAGGATTTAATCTTGCTCTGTCAATCATTTTGAAAGAGGTGTCAGCTCCTGTTTACAAATGTCATCTGTGAACACTGAATCTATCACCAAATTCAGCTTTTAGATTCAGAAATAAAAACTCCAAGCCAAAACTTTGCAATTGCCATTCCAATATATCACTAATTATTGCTATCAATAAAAAAAAAAAAAAAAAAAAAAAAAAAAAAGAGGATGAAAAGTCATTTGGGTCCATTTTACATCTCCCTCTTAAACGAGGTTGAAATCAGTGCAAATATCCCAGAGGAAAAGCTCTGATTTTAACTCTCTGCCATATTATTCCCAAGCAGTAAATAAAGTGACTCAACAGATTTATAGCTACCATGGTGATGCGCTTACAGTTTTATCTTCCTTTGTTGCAGGCCATTAGTAATCATTCCACCAGTTTTATGAGTTTGAGAAAATGGCCAAGGCCACACATTTTCTAATTAGTCCTTATTATCTTGAAGTTTATTGCAGTTACTCTCTACACGCCATCACTGCAGTAGCGCTTTCTCCAACAATACCTTCACATTAGCATTTTTGCATTGTCTGCCTAACAAGGTTCGAACGATTTGTAATTCCTCGCTGTCACTCACGTGGGAGTTACAACAGAAAAGGGCTCCCCATGACCAAGGCTTGCCTAATAATGAGTAAAGAGGCTTCTAAGTGTTCATGGTCATAAATATCTATATGTGTGTATGTCTGCATTTATAACTGATTGCAAACGGAGGAGAGTCTGCTAAGCTGCAGCTGTGTCCATGGTAGCTAGTAGCAGTCTTTGTAATCATCAGCACTTTATTGGTCCCTCTCTGAAAAGAGACACGTTTCTTGTCACCTAAAAAAGCAATAAAACTGTAAAAAAAAACCCAAAAAAAACAAAGATGAAAGACAGAGAGACAGAATGACACCAGAGTCCATCCAACGAGCTTGAACTTTTATTTATGACACGTCTCACGTAGTCTTGCTCCTTTTCTTTTCTTCTTTCCTTGCATTTCCTCTTCCTGACATCATGTGCAAAAAGTCAAAAACACGGGAAGAATAAGGCTAAAAGGGGGGCTGTTAATGGAGTGGCTTATAAGTGTCTCATGTCCCACAGAGGTGTTTTTTTTCCACCTGTTCTTCTTCATTGGTGTAAAAGTACAAGGCTGACAGAATGTTCAAAGTGTTCAGGATCAAAGAGGAGCACTCTGCTATTCTGAGTGATGGGGGGGGTGGGACTGAATCCAGAGGGTTCGCTGGTGTCAGACTGCATCAGGCTTCTCTTTCTCACTATCTCCCACTGACTTTTTTCCTCTTCCTTTTTCTCCCTCTCTTGTTGTCTTCCTTCCCGTATTTACTAGCTCTCAGTATCTTTCAGTCTTCCTCTGTTTTTGTTTTCAGGCTCTCTTCATCTGTTGATTGTTCTGTCTTCCATCTCTCCTTTTCAATCTGTTTTTTCCTATGCTGTATCCCTCCTCATCTTTACCTTTTATTATCTCCCATGCATCCATCTCCTCTCACCCTTCACTCGATTCCTTCATTTTTTTTTTATCCTCCTATTTTTCATCTTCCGTCACTTCCCTCCATCTTAGCCTGTCTCCTCCTCCTCTCCTTCATTTCCCATAGAGGCCCCTAAGGCTTACAGTTGATGTATTACTGATGGCTATTCTAATCAGCAAAAGCAGTGTGGCAAAACTTAATTTCCAAATTGATGATAAATGATAAATCAAAGCATCGTAATATTAAAATGCCAGAAGGAATCCAAGTCCTTGAGGATGAATGCTTGCGCTGGAGGGCCATTACTGGGTGGCTCCGACTGAATAGTTAAGTATTCCATTAGATTTCATTTGATTTCCCAGTTGCACTTAAAAGGGAAAAATATTCTGCAGTGTTTTACCATGGAAGTCTAAATCACACTTTTTAAGCAAAGCACCCAAAAAAATAAAAAAAATAAGGCAAATTACACAGGTTGGGGTCAAAGACTTTTTCAGCAGGAAGCTGCAGATGGTTTTGCATGCAGCAGTATTTACTCACAATGTGACTCAAGCTCGTGATGCATCACACAGTTCACTGTTTTTCTGCTGCTGCTTCTCATTACAGAACACAGCGTGTCTCCAATAAAGCAGCAAAGGCATGAAGCAGTCTACATAGTGGTGATCCTTAATTCCTGCACAGCTCCTCCTGTGGAATTGCTTGTGCATGACTGGTTTCATCCTCATAAGCCACTCTGGGGTTTTTTTAATGAGTAAATGCCATAGTACATGTGTTTTGTCTGATTTGTAGACAAAACACTTCTACAAGGCTTGACAGAAGAACCACCCAAAACCTTGCTTATCAAGCGAACATCCTGTCTGTGATGCACGACAACCAAGTCCTAATTCTAAAAATATATGCAATTTGGGTGAAATGCTCCTTTAAATCTGCCAGAGAGAATTCTCAGAAGATGACACATCTTGCTGGCATCAGCATCTTTGGTCTTTTGAAATGATACACAGCCTCACTGATATAAAACCTGTAATAGCTTTGTCAGTTACTTGCAATTATGTATACAGATGAACGGCACAAGACACACACACACACACACACACACACACACACACACACACACACACACACACATACACACACTCACACACACACACATTTTCTCTCCTTCCCTACTGTGAAAAACGGGTTGCCAGTCCTTATCTGACGATGACATTATGAGAACACCAGGTGCTCTGAGCAATCGTTCTTTCTCCCTTATGCGTCCCCTTGATGTGTGCTTGTGTGTGCGCATGTGTGTGTGTGTGTGTGTCTGTGTGTGAGAGACTCGGCAAAGGGGCAAAGAGGTTGTGAAATAGTTCCAAGAACAGTGGCAGCTCTCTGCACTGTGGCATTGCTGCTTCTGTGATCATCTTGATACAATAAAATGTGTGTGTGTGTGTGTGTGTGTGTGTGTGTGTGTGTGTGTGTGCGTGTGGGCATGTGCATGTATGCATAGGTATGCAAACATGTAGATTGGGTATATGTGTATATGTTTAATTTGTACTATTGCTGTGTGTGTCCATGTATACTGTACCATTTCTGTATGGTCATCTCTCTCTCTCTCTCTCTCTCTCTCTCTCTCTCTCTCTCTACTGTTTCTTTCATCGCTCTCTCCTCTCTCTACTTGTCAATCTCTCTCTCTGTATTTCTTTATTATCCCCTCCTCTCTCCCTTCTTCTCTCTCTTTCTCTCTCTCTCTCTGGATCCCTTTGCCTCAGTCTCTCATTTTGCCTCATAGCTCGGCCGCTTTGAGATGCAGAGAGCATCGGTGTGGTCTGTGGCTAAGCCAGGGCTTGATGCTGTCTTTCAGATAGGGTGAAGTTTTTAAATGCTGGGGAAATAGCTGAGCCACGATGGTGGGAGGGAAGAGGAGGTGCCAAGCAGTTGGGATCAGACCAGAGCAGAGCGGGATCTCAGGGGCGAGCCATAAATAAATGAGGCCGGGCCACTGAGCTGACTGAAGTGCAGCTGAGGAACTGAGTCGGTGTCTGTGGAATTTGAAGCTGTTCAGACACAGGGACATGAATGAAATAGCGCTTTCAGGGGAGTAAAGGTTAAACGCTTTGCGTGAGGCTATAAAGGTGAGATAAGGTAAATTTCTTCAAGGTTTGAGCGAGGGGTTTAGTGGAGCATGTGGGTCTCAGGCAGATGCATGGCTGTTTAATATTCATGGGTGAGGGACGGATCGATTGTTGCTTTGGTTTTCAGATTGCTATGATGTAATGCGCCCGGCGCTCATGAGAACAGATTTGGTTTGTAAACGACACATGATNTTCTTTAACTGCCTCTCAATGTGTTTAGAAGTAGAGTGTTATGGGTACATAATAGCATGGTAGACGTGAATGTTGCAAACACACCCATCCATTTACACCCCCACCCCCCTACACACATGTACACACCACCCTTTCCAGCCACCCACCCTGGTATGACTCTAATTTTGTCTGTCTCCACTTCTGCTCTGGGAAATACAATGAGAGCATAAGCCATTGACAAATTCCCATTATATGCAATTTCATGGACGATAAACCCATTTGAAATCAGAATGATCCGCTAAATGTATTCATGGAGCTCCCAATGAGCTAATTATGATTTTTTTATTTACTCTCATGGAACCCAGGAGAATGACTTTTGAAATGGAACTGGCGAGAAATGAGAGACAAAAGAAAAAGAAAAAAAGAGAGTGTCGGAGAGAGCGAGTAAACAAGAGAAAAAGAAACCTGGACCCAGTTGCAAAAAAGGGCTTTTTGTGTTTTTTTTTTTTTGNTTTTTTTTTTTTTGTTTTTTTTTCCCCACATCTTGATCTGCAGCAAAACTTCACACAAACATCCAACATTTTTATCCAAAGATTTTTTTTACAACAATTCAGCTGTCACAAAGTCAAGGAACTGCACTTCTTCTTCCCCAACTATTCTTTTAACTGCAATTTAGCCTTCAACACAACCATTTCACTAGGACAAGGACACAAAGATTAAATTGAAATTGCCATCCCCAACGTTATATATGGACTACAGTTTGTTTTTTTTGGGGGGGGTNTAAATTGAAATTGCCATCCCCAACGTTATATATGGACTACAGTTTGTTTTTTTTGGGGGGGGTGGGGGGAAAGTGACATATTTACCATATCAGTCATCATCTTCAAAAGTTAAAAAGCATAAACACCATCAAACAAGTTCTTAAATATTACTTAATATGTAGTTGAACTTTCCACAACTTTACATTTGATGTATCACAGTGATTTTTAAATGGTGGATCCTCATTTTGCAGCCAGGCATGGTCTCGTTCCATGTTCAGCTGCAATCCATACATTCAAGCTGTAAAGCCTTTATGCTTCAAACAGAGTGTGCACATAGTGGGACACACACACACACACATGCAGGTTCTCTTCATAGCCAAATGTCTTCACAGCAGCACCACGGTAATCTTGTCTCTTTTTTCCCCCTTTCTCTTGTTTTTAACACATAAACGAAACACTTAATTTATGCAGTACACACACACTCTACCTTGATTTCTTTCATTTGACAAGAACATTTATTATTTACGTAGTTATTCATCCATCCATCAATCTGTTCATCATCCTCCAACCACCCAAAATTTTTAACATTTGTTACTTCAGCAACACATGAACAAGAAGCAAACATTTGAAATTGAATTCTTATGTATTGTTTCACCGTGGTTTTGTTTTCTTCCCNCCCCCCCCCCCCTTTTGCAACTTTTAACAACTCGCATTCTTACAAATGCCAGCACACACACACGTACACACACATTCTTTACTCTACCATTCTTTACTCTAGGATCCTGTTGGATGATGTCTTTTTGTAATTCCACCTTAATGCGCAACATGGATCATGGATCATGGATTTATAGTGTTTATACCTTTGGTATAAACACTATAAATCTTCCAATCCCTACAGTCAACTCAACACGCCCTAAATTGCCTCTCTTCTAACTTCATAAACCCCAAATATGTATCACTTAGCTGATGCTTTTACTGAAATGAATATAAAGCACATTGCACACATGCATTTGTTCAGTTCTGATGTAATTCCAGTAAAATAGAAATACACCACACTCAGTACTGGTTACCTGTTTAAAATGCTGTGCTGATAATAAATACATTCTTTGCTACAATATGACTTTGAATCATGCAACAGAACATTAGGATTCAAAACAATTCCATAATTCATGGAGTCTAGTGGTAGAGGCTCTGTGCATGAAATGCTGAAATGCATGCTGGCCCATTGATTATTTGCAGCTTTATTTGCATCTGTAGCTTGTATTTGCTGTGCAACACTGCACTTAAGTTAATGAAATTTCTGCAGAAGATTAGCGAGCAGCTCAGAGTCGCCCTGAGTGTCTTCAGTGTGGAATTTCAACAACACAGTCATTACCATGCAGTCATTCTTCCTCCATTCCTGTAAAGTGGAAACTCAAACATTCCCCCTCAGTAACGTAGCGCTGTCAATCTTTTACTGCTGTAAACTAATTACATACTTGTAGATACAATTATGCATTCTATACATGATGACAGGAAGGGCTGTTTGTGACATAATGGTCCATGTCCACGAACAAGACGATGATATTGACTTTCTAATATATAAATTGGCTCAATTATTGCATCACTTAGTGAAGGCAGCTACTGTCCTCAGGCAGTTTCCAAAATGACCTGTTTTCGGTGTAACAGGTGAGTGTTCAGAAGACGGACATTTTCCCAGAGAGACCCTGAAATAGCACCCCTCCAAGTGGATCAGGACAAATTTTGATGGATGAGATGGAGATTGTGATTTCATATGAGTCACTTTAGAGAGGCCTTTACTAAATTCTCTTTAACATTTCTGGGCTAGGGGATTTTTTTTTTTTTTTTTTTTTTTAAATAAAGCTTACTGTGCAGGATAGCACCACATGTTGTGATTTTGCTACTCACTTTCTTCACTTTTCAACACTTCAGTTTTAAGGTCCATCTCTGGGAAAGAGTTGAATATAGCAAGACATACAGAATAAGGGACTCATAAAACATTGTTTCATAAGATATACTGTATATACATTTTATGTTCCCCAAACATACCAGTGAATAGTTGTCATGCTTTATTCCATAATAAAAACAACAGTATTTAAAAAAAAAAAATAGCATAAAAAGGATACAACACAAACAGGGCAATTCATAAAACACAACACTAGACTGAGCATGTCGGTAAGGCAGCTAGCGCAGCTACACTGAAAGAGGTAAGCTATTTGTAACACACGCACATCCTGCAAAAAATAAGATTTTTTTTTTTTTTTTTTTTTTGTATTTGCCCTACATGTACAACACATTATGCTGCTAGTTAGTAATTAAAGGACCACGCTGGTGATTTTGCATGTTTAAGCCCACTAAATAATACCCACATACAGGTTATATTACTGACAACCACCAAAACATAAAATCATATTTTAGTTTTCCTTTATTTTTCCAAATACCTAAACATTCAAAGTCAAAAATTCAAATGATACACCCACCCTAAAATTCTATGTTTTGCCTAATTACTCAGTAAAAGCTGTCTTCTACTGGGACTATATTCCCTGGTGGAGATATACATTTTGTTTCCTGTGCAGCTCTGTGGCGAACCAGTTAAATTCACTAACTTCAACAAAAAACAAGAATGATATTTGGTGCACTGTGATAGATTACTTATCTCAAGCACATTTTAAATTCAATACAAGTTGATTTTTGTAGAGTGCTGGAGTGAACGAAACCAATGTAATTGGTTTACAATGTCTGGAAGGTAGGAAAAACTAATCTAAAATGTACAGCTCCAGTCGTATATTTTGGAAACATGTGCAACACAACGCAACTTGTATTTATTGGGCTCAAACATGCAAAAATCATTGGTATGCTCCTTTAAAAATGTAGCAACTATGTAACATGCCAAATCTAATTGGCATTACCTGAGATAACTGTCACAAAAACCCACCTGGTGCACTAATGAATGCCACAGAAACTTTATGAATGAGCTTAAATAATCAGGATGCTGATTCAGCATGGTGGTTAGCATGTCTATTAATTACTTCTAAAATTTAGAATGGAAATAAAATTCAGCTTTTGATTTTTCACATCAAGTAGGTTATACTGTATGTTGCCATTGGATGGGATTGGGTAGAATGGTGAGAACTGATAACAAGTACAATACTGAAAACAAAGTAATGACTTTAATGAGGCTAAAATCTCTGCAGTGTGTGTGATAATTCTAAGTTTTCACAGCAACACAGTCATTTGATTCAGTGTTAGCATCAAAAATATTAGCTATTACAGGCTTAGCATTAACAGGTTGTGGTGAGAATGTAATGCAGCGTGATTGGCTGCATCTCGTTTAGACTGAGCCATCTTTCCATGTAATTCCAGCTCGCAAGGAACTCTTGTGTGAATTGGCATCACATTAAGTGTTTCTAATACAAACTAATGAAAATCACAGTCTTCAGTGTGAACAGAGAAAACCCTTTTTAAGGTGCTTCTTCAAATTATAGCAGCAGAATTCACAGAAGAGAGATTTTCAAACTCAGTTTGTGACTCTTGTGACTTTCCATTTTTCAATTCATACCACATGTATTTATTTGATTTTACCCTTGGTATGAATATGAAAACGTAGATGAAAGAAAAGTGTATTTTTGAAGTGTGTGAAGTGGTTGAAAGATGGGGGCATCAGAGTTTGAGCACAGAACATTTTCTGCTCCTTGTATAACAGCTTTCTATGATCAGGTCATCTTGACCTGCAAGATGCGCATTTAAAGCCATGTTAAGGTGACACAGCTAGCTGAGCTTTGTCGCTAAGAATGATGAATAATTTATTGATGCGTGCATGTATGCAAAACATGCATGCATCCATTCTGGTACACTATTAAAATCAACTTGTTGATTCTTGAAAAATTCTTGGAATAGATAATCTATCATTGCAAACAAGACTTATATTCAGGGTTTTTTTGGAAGTTACATAATTAGCATCAAGGCACAATAAAAAGAGCGGAGTGGTCTGAATATGCTTCCCAGTGGTGCATTCAAGTGCTGTAGTGAAAAACTATCACTTCTTCATTACAGGAACTTTTTTAAATAAGAACTTTTTTAAATAAGCACATAGAAAAAACTAAATAGAATAAAATTACATTGTGAACAGTGAGCAACCTGCACCCTCATGGGCTAAAAGATTAGATGAGCAGTCATTTACTCAAGTGGTCTGTCACACTGTCACATTGGAATTGTCATCCAGAGCTCCAGAAAGAGACCAGAATGAAGTTAATTTGTTCCCCAGAGAGACAGAGCATAAAGCCCCTGACTGTCCGCATGATGGGTGGATGTATGTCTCACCATGGCTGCTGAACCAGCCACTGTGTTAAACTATCTAATGTAATATTCTACTGAAATTTCAAATCTGTTCCTAGTTTCCCTGGTGAAAGTGGGCTTTGCTGCGTTTTTAAGCACTGCAGTTCATTTTCATTCTCATCCTGGAATCAGCACACTGCATTTCCTGTAAATGATTTTGTTGTCTGTTCAGCTCCTGTAATCATCAAGGAGAAGCTAAAAGCGAGATACAGAGAATTTCTTTTTGGTCTAAAAAAAACCCTTGAAAAAGACACTGGCAGCTTGTTTCCACCAAAGCGGTATTGGTGCCAGCGCTGGGCTCAGCTCAGCATTAAGAACAGCCTGCTTTTCCACTAGCTAGCTGGAGAGCTTCTATAGAAATCTTTAGCAGACACAGTTTGGCCTCACCGTGAAAAGTGTGCACATCAAACACAAAACAAACAGCAATATAAAGCCTAGCAGACACTACATGTTTTTTGTGTTGATTTGTTCTCGATTTGGTCATTTTGGTTAAATTTTTACCAGACCTGCAGCCAGTAGACGGTCCCGACGCTGTCACGGGAGTTGCGCCAGCTTGATCGCAGCTCCCTCCCTCACCTTGGGGACTCACCTGCTCACCTCTCTCTCACCTTCTGAGGCGCAGCTCTTCCCAGCTGCAGCCAATCTGCTCNCTCACCTGCTCACCTCTCTCTCACCTTCTGAGGCGCAGCTCTTCCCAGCTGCAGCCAATCTGCTCATTTGCGTTTCTGCATTTTAGCAGCAGCTCAACTGATGCTCCTTGCCAGATCGTCTTAGCGACTCCTGCTTTTGCCTTGTCAGCTCCCGATCTCCGGTCTCGTTTTGTCTGGTTCCTGCCTGGTCTCGGCTCCTCTGTTGGGTAGTTTACTCCCTCGTTGTTTGCTTCCCTCCAAGTTATTCATTCCTGTTTGTTTGTGGGACTTTTCTTCACTTCAACCTCGTGTTGATTTCGCTTTTTGTTTCATTCTGTTGTTGAGGTGTTTTGTGCAGTCTTAGTTGTTGGTTTCGCTTTCTGTTGTTAATGCGTGCTACGTCACACGCCATTTGATGCAAATTATTCGTACATTGTCACAGTCTTCACGCTGCTGTTTCGCACCTCAGGTGTAGATTTATGTCGTAAACTGCTGTTTTTTCTCCTTTGTATAACATTTCTTCAGTATGTTTGTATGTGAATTATCCATTGAAAGATTAAGAGTTTTTTCATTATTTCCTTGCTCTCTGTAAATTTATGCCTGCTTGTGATCGCAGCTGTTTATTTTTATGTAATTATTCTGTTTGGGTCTCCTGTATCGTTATTTAGTGTATTATTCTACTGTGCAAAGTCTGCTGTATAAAGATTTTTTTTTTTTTTTTNTTTTTTTTTTTTTTATCTTACTCTGGTGTCTGTGGTCTGCATTTGGATTCCACCTGTGGAACTGTTACTGGTTCCACCGTTTGGATTCCATCTCATTGTGACAGACACGAGTTTTACTGCTGGATCAAGGATCGACTCTTGACATTTGCGGCTCAGATGGATTTCTGGCATGGCGGATCTGATTAATGCTACAAGGTCCCTGAGTGCACCTGGATGTGTGGAGTAGTTCTTGGAAGTAGAAGATGTGGTGCAAGCAGAAGAGCATGTGGACAGAACAAAACTGAGAGCAGATTAATAGAGCTGCGGCAACAAAACAAAATGGTGCAAAGTAATTTTGCCGTTCTTTTTGTTGTCAATATAACACTTTCTTCTTCATTTTCTTTTTTCTAATCATTCTGTTTCCTACTCTTCTTGGGTTAACTAATTTCTAGTTTGGGGATGTATTTACTGCCCTCCACATTATGAATTACAGGCACAGCCTTTTTTTATTTTTTTTTTCAATGAAACTTTATTGGAATTGTCAACAGACCAAGGCAGAGGTTCTGTTGAAACACAGTGTCTTTTCTTGCTCAAGTGATCACAATATCTGACCACATGTCCTCACTTTGGATAATTTTCCTCAATTTTGGATCCTGATGTGAATTCCTCTGGTCTTCACTAGTATAGAAAAACAAGAGAAACACACATGCACACACACAATGAGGTACAGACTTGTAAATCCAGATGTGTGAGACGGGGGGGNGGGGGTTCATGTCTCCATCTGCTTGGAGGAGGAGGGTCAGTTGTCATGGTAATGAGATAAGACAGATGTCTAAAGTTCAGGAGGGAGCACATGGATTGACAACTCCTCTGTTATGTTTCAGTAACAACAGCTTGGATGCAGTGAGCCGTGATTAAATGCTCGTGACTGGAGTGTGTTGTGTTTACAGCGTGCAGGAGTGTAGTTACACATGTTAAAGAGCTTGAAATTACAAAATAATTGAAAGCATCAGCCATCCTTTAGGAAAGTTTCATTTATTTTACATTCAATTAGCAGCTTAATAAATGTCGCTGATGTTATTTTTGGACGAGCAGGCCTCTGAAGTTTTTGCATTCTTTTTTTTCTCTCTCTCTTTTGTTCTCTTGCTGTCTTTTGTCTCCAGAATAATAATAAAGAGAATTAAACATAACTGGCGTTGGCCAAATATAAAAAAGAACAAACTGGGGCAAAGAAATGCAAACTTTTCTTTCCCCCTTTTACCAGTTTACTATTTCAGTACTCTTTGGAAACATTTAACATTTCTTCAGTACATGTTAGTGTGTGCAGAACAGGAATATATTTATTGGATTTGTGCTTTTTTTTTTTTTTTTTTTTCTCTTTGTGTTTGGCAACCTGCTTAATATGTCAAGCATAGGGAGTCAATTGTTTTATGTCAGTATATTATCAATATCTACCATTTAACACATTGTATTTCATTTTCCTTTCTCTCTCTCTCTCTCTCTCTCTCTCTCTCTCTCTCCCCCTCTGTTTCAACTCTCCATGGTAGAATTACGGAGGCTGAAGTATTATGCAATTGTTTTTTGTTTTTTTTTTGTTTTGTTTTAAGTTACCAGTTAGTTGAGCTCCAAATATGGCTATTTTTGAGTAATCCNTTTTTTTGTTTTGTTTTAAGTTACCAGTTAGTTGAGCTCCAAATATGGCTATTTTTGAGTAATCCTTCATTGTGTGTTGCTAGAAATAATGTAATGGGCAAGAGTTTTATTGGATTTTTGCAGATTATTATTGGCATTAAAGGACCATACCATCCATTTTGCATGTTTGTGCCTAATATATTGAATTTGCATACACGTAAGGTTACTGACAATCATTTCCCAAAACATAAAACTGCATTTCAGCTTTCCTGATATTTTGCAAAATCTCTTAATCTTTCAAAATCAAATATTCAAGCGATACACCCACCTTAAAAATCAATGTTTCGTCTGCTAGTAGTTACACAGCCTTATGAAGTCATGGTCGTTTAAATTTTTCGATAAACGCAGGTTTTCTTTTGTCCCTGGTGGAGACATGCATTCACTCCACGTTTTCTATTGTGTTTAACGCTAAAATTACGAAACTTCAAAAACAAAATCCTGAATAAATATCTTGTTCGCGATGATGGATTACCTATCCCAAGAACATTTTCAAATATAAACAAGTTTTTAATAGTGTACCAGAATGAACTGAAATCAATGGCAGTCTGAAGGGTAGGGAAAAAACATTTTCATGCAAAAATTTGGTATAGTCCTTTAGTAGTAGAAATGCATACTGTTTCAGCCAAGGACAAACTGTTCTAGTCTGAGCTTCTCTCTGTTTTCTTTTGTTGTTTGTTTTCAGCAGCATGCATGTTATTTCTAATGTGCTTGGACAGATACATTGTACTTTCTCAAAATGTTCCAGAACATTCCAAGACAAAAGTTCCAGAAGAGTGTTGAACATGGCATGGCTGTTTTGGAAGGACTACTCAAAGCCTTTACTTATAAAAGTAACAAGAAAAATACTGTGTTACAGTTAAAAGTCCTGCATTTTATTTGTAAAAGTAAAAAAATAAAATAAAAATAAAATATCAGTAATATACTAAAATATTAAAAGTAAAACTTTTTTAAATTAGTTTTGCTATTAAAAATGTATAAAATGCATTTTATACATATAATAATCATGAGCTCATCTCATGGTTATTAACTTCAGATGTGTGTACTACGTACAATACTTCCCCGTGACATATAATTGTGTTGATATAGAAAATCTGCCAAAATGGAAATACTCAAATGCCACCACCTCAGAATTTTACTTAACTGCAGTACTTGATTAAATATATTAAATATATCTATTTACATCCTAACACTGTTGTTTACTATATTAAAGTTTTTAATTTAGTAACTGGTTGATTCATAACTACATTTGCACAGTTGAATAATTCTTCTCTTCTGTTTTATATGGGATAAAGTCAGCTGTTTTGAAGAGATTTTTAGCCAGAGACATTATTACCGGAAATTATCCAATAATGTGAGACTGTTGCACATCCGTCTTCCAGACTTGACTATTTTTTTTATTTTTTTTTTATTTAGAGCCAATTCCAGTCAAACACCAATGCTGGCAAAGTGAGACGACTCACAGCTCGCAGACAGAAAAGCAATCAATCAGCCAGCCATCAAAAGTACACATACACAGAATGAATTACCACATTGGAAGATTTTCTAATCGCAGGCCAGCAGAATACAGAATGAAATAATGATAGATGGCTAAACTCTTCAAAAGCAAAGATTGTTACTGGATTCAGAGTTCGTGAATTTGTGTGTGGTGCAGCATCAGTGATGTTAACACCAAGCACTAGGGTGGTGATGTGTTGGGCTTTAAATTTCTTAAAGGATCAGAATACCTGCATGTTACTGCAACCATTTTCCAAAATATGAAACCGTATTTTAGTTTTATTATTTTTGCCAAACTCCAAATCTTTTAAAATCAAATGTTCGGGTGACACATCCACCTTAAAATGCACATGTAGAAGGCATGCTCGTATGCTTGTATACACACACGCACACAAACACATACATACATACATATATACATACATATACATACCTACATACATATATACATACATACATATATATATACAGGCAGTCCCCGACTTACGAACGTCCAACTTACGAACAACCCGTACTTACGAATCGACCGCCATAAAGCCTAGTAAATTAAAATTTGAGTTACATACAATGTTTCGTAATAACAAATGGCACGCTATTTTGCGCGCACATCAAAACATTGCATGTCATCAGCAGTTCAGCGGTATTATGTTTAAGATGTTCTAGTATATCTGGAAGTGTTTCTTATGCATAGAAAGGTAAAATATATACGCTAGATATGCACCTTACCTAAATGTTTTGACTTACGTACAAATCCGACTTAAAGACAGCCATAGGAACGGAACTCATTCATAACCCGGCGACTGCCTGTATCATACAAGTCCTCAATTAATGATTTATGGTTTGACTGCATCTGCACGAAAACTGTTCACGTTTTGGAAGAGGCGTTCAACTGCTGAAATTTACAACACCTGCCAGTAGATGCCAACGTTGAGTGAGAGGTTTCGAGATGTTTCAAAATGTTTTGAAACAATATAGCTATATGTGTCATGATGTTTTGAAGCCTCAAAATTGCCATCCTTACATTTTCCCCCTTTTTATGATTTGTTTGGGCATGCAGTCAGACTCATCTTTTAATCAAGGTAAAAGCAACAAACTTATTATTCATTGATTCAGACCAAAACAAATGATCAGAAGTTTGAAAACTCCTGAACCTGAATTGTAGGATTTACAGTATGCACTATCGTCTCACATGGATCATACATGAGTTTCACCCATTTGCAGTTTGACTTGAAAGTGTGACAGTTGTCATCCTTTTTTAAAAAAAAAAAAAAATGCATCTTTCTTTTTGAACAGTTTGTCATAGATTTTCTTACCTGCAGAAAAAAAGAATCTGTGCTTCACAAGACTCTCAGAACCAAAAACACTTAAGAGCACTCTTGGCAATACTTTAAACTGTCAGTGATATAAAAATAGATACAAAGATTTGTCTTTGTTTTTGAATGTCAAAGTTTATGTTTTCATAAACCATCAATAGTGTTATCTTGTAACAAACTAATACAAACATTTTAAAACTAGTTCAGTCTTTGTTGATAACGTTGAAACAAAGCTGAAGTTTGAGAGATTCATTTTGATTTATGATGATTTTATTATTGCTTTAGCCTCGTCATTTTGAAAAGTGAGAACTGGAGTAATATTAAAACTTTAAGAAAGAGAGAATAAAGTAAGGGACATGCTGAAAGCACAGACTGTACCTCTGCCTACGTGGACTGATATGGAACAATAAAATTTCGTTTCAGCCACAAAATGAAACATTCCTCATACTAGACATTTAAAAGTTATGATTTTGGGACCAACTACATTATATAATAGTTAATAATCTCTCTCAAAACTCATACATGAGGGCTTAGAAGAGATATAAACAATTTCTGTAGAAGCTGTCAAAAGCCTATGAAGGATAGAAGTGGATCATCAACGTGATATGATCAGGAGAATACGGCGGATTCATAAACAAATCACGGTAACTACATGGCGTCAACAGATCATTGTCTCATAACTGACATGTTGTAAGGTGTGTTACAGGTAAAAGCCAGTGAAGATCGATGTGTTAATCAGTTGCTTCATATTTAAGAGCCACACTATATACTGCTTCCCCTTATGTCAATGCAAACTTGACATGTTAAACTAAATTCTCTGCTTTAGAGCTCCACATTTTAAGAGATCAACACTAATGTAACACATCTACACATCATACATGCCCAAGTAATGACGTGTGGGAGGTGTGTGTCACAGAACACATAGTGCAGCAAATGAGGCTTGAGGAAGAGATGCAGAACCACGAGAATGTGTGCAAGATTGATAAATGCCCACCCCTTACCTAAACTGATCAAATGTATTGATCACCAACATGTGAGACAAATGCAGTTTAAAATGTCAACCAGATTTCATACCGATAAGATTTACCACCAGACTGAAACAGGCCTGAATTTTTGTATGACAGTGTGTTTTATGAAAAGCTTCATGTAAATTAGGAAATACCATAGTAACGCCTCTTTCAAGACAAACGCTAAAAGATGATCGGTACAAATGGTTATGAATAAGGGAACACGGTTGCCTGACAATATTTGCTCTTTTCAACACATTAAATCTAGTCCTGTGCTTTATACATCCCATCCACAGCTGTGGCTGAATGAAATAACTGGGTTTAAGACAGAAATTAGATTGATTATTCAACCAAACTGTTTGTTTGATGATCTAAGGGAATCATACGGCCGAAGTTCAAAATGTTTCCCATCAGATTTTGAAGATTTCAGGTTTTACACTTCCAACTGTACACACTAACACTACTGATTTTATCTCCACTGTGGAGTATTTATCAGTGCTTGGACTGTAACCAGTATTTACCAGTGTGTGAACTGTAACGTGGTGTTTGAATAACTTTCAGTTTGAGTCACTTATATTTTTCCCCTTTCATTCCTTTTGTCCTCAGACAAAGATTTTGAAGAGCTGGAAAAGGTTCACCTAACTGTCTTTCTCTGCAGCAGACAGTCACCACTGAGCAATCATCTTCCTTTGCAACCCGCTTTATAATTAGTCCACCATGAATAGTCTCTACGTCTCTGGACAGTTTCACACTTTGCACATTTGAAAACTGGCTTAATTGGGGCCAAATGCTTGCAATGAAATCTAAAAGGAGGAGAAAGAAAAACAGTTGAAACATAAATTTTCACATAAAAGCACAGCCATTCGTTTTGATTCTCAGACTGGATACTGTATATGAAAAAGGAATTTTCTGAAAGCATTGACTATACTGTTTAAACAAAGTTTGATCTGAAAATGTCCTTTTCTGTTGACTTTCACACTAAGTTTGTCCTATTTTAAAACACTCCAGGTGGTTTCATGAAATTGTTTTGAGTAACTTCCAGCCTTCTAATTGTCTAGTTATGCAAAACTACAGTATTGTGCTGTGTAGGTTTTATAAGCTACAGCACCAGTGAATCAACATAATATGCTGCAGTTTTGATGAGCCATGTTTGAGCTCCACATTGTATGTATATAAAGGATAGGTACTGCAGCTTTGTAGATAAAGTTCTGTATAGTTAGAAGATTGTGTAGCTGACCAAACTGGGAAAATGGTACTAATGAAGTGAATGAAAAGCCATCCAACAAAACCACAATGATGGACAAAGAATCAGTAAATGGATATGTGACAGGTTACATTTAGCTTATGCTTTCAACCATTTCATGTTGGTTTGTTTGCAGGTTTGTTGGTTTGTTTGTTAGCAGCATTACTCAGAAAGTTCCAAAATGATTTTGATGAAACCTGGGTGAAGGATGGGCCATGGCACAAGGAATTTTGGGGTTGAGCCAGGAAATGTTTGAAGTTTTTTTCTTAAAATTGCAAGACAGAGTGTTTTTGATATTTGTGTCAATTTCTTCAAAAGTAATGCATTAAAAAAAAAAAAAAATCAGTCATATTTGTCCCATAATGGACCAACAATTAACACAAGTTGGTTGGGATCCAGATACAATTTTAAAATTATTGTTTCTTATGCCAAATGACAAATATGACAAATTATCATAGTCATTCTTTGTCTTTATGAAACTATATTATCAGAACAAGATACAGTACATTTTGTTTTGTCTTGTCCGGAAATGGTGGTGGTATGTGCTCTAATATCTGCCCTTCTACTATCATATATGTGGCAGGTACCATGTTTTTATGTCTCACATCAGTTTTCATTGTGGCTTTTGTCATTTTGGTCCTCATTAGATCTTACTTACTCTTACTTACATGCAAGACTTAGGTTTGCTTTTGTTTCCGACTGTGGTTGCTATTTTGTAGTATTATTCTGTTTTAAGATGCTTTTCTCAGTGTGCATTCATTTCTCTTCTCCACAGCTAAAGTACAATCAGTGAGATGTGGTCATTCTGTGAATAATATGTTTGAATGATTTGTTTAGGTACCTGGTAAGCACTGGTAAATACTCCACAGTGGAGATAAAATCAGTAGTATTAGTGTGTATGTGTATGTTGGATTACTACTGGGTTTAAACTGCTTTTTAATCATTACAGTCATTATACGGTAGGCAGTCACTTCGGGTGGCAGCTGCTTAGGGGCAGCAGAGCCTTGCTTATATATTATTAATATGAAAGTAGTTACAGTCCAGCAGCTGTACCACTCTCACCTTCTTATTTTGCACGTGGCCCCTGGGTCCACGAGAGCGCTCATCATTAAGGCACCACAAAGCCATGACTCTGCCTTCATGTCCGCTCATAGTGACCTCGCTGAAGGGGAGAGATTTGTGTCTTCTCTTTAAAGGTCGATTTTAAGTGCAAGTTTAAGTCCAATGAATACTACCCTCATACATGTTACAATGCTGACAATTTCCAAAACTAAATCGTATTTTCTGTTATCTTTCCAAATCAAATGTTGAGGTGATACACCTACCTTAAAATTCAATACATATGCCAATACATATGCCTGAATGCAGGAGGGACAGTCGTTTTTAATTTTTGGTCAAATCTGTCTTCTGCTGGGACTATATTTCCTGGCGGACACATTTTCTTCTGTGCAGCTCTGTGTTGGACTGATTAAATAAAGTTTCTTCAACAACAAATTTAACAGATGTTCTGTTTGCTGTGATGGATTACTTATCTCAAGCCCGTTTCAAGTCTCCACAAGTTGATTTTAGCCACATACTCTAATGACCTGAAACCAATGGCAATCTGGAAACTAGGGGGAAAAAATTTACCATTAAGATAATATAATTTGGGAAAAGTTGTCAACAAATTAATGTGTATGTGGGTCATATATATAGGGCTCAGACACGCAAAATCGCTGGTATTATCCTTTAAGATGAACATGAGGTTATAGTGTACAGTTTCCAAGCACAAACAGGAATGTGCCTTTTACTTTTTTCTGTTTGCTGCAAAGACTGCAAAGTAAATGCTGCTGCAGAAACTAGGCTGCAACTATTATTTAAAACATTTAATCTCTGTAATCTAAATTTAAGCTAAAAAAAAAAGGATCAAAATCTGTATTATCCCCAAAATTGCCCAAATTATCTGGTAGGAATTTTAATACACAGACTAATCATAGACTACAAATACTGCATCCAAGTTATCCAAAAAATGCAAATTATTAATGTTTTCAAAAGCTGTCAAAGTTTCAGACTCAAAAATGTCTTTATTTCCAATTGTGACCAGTTTGAGTTTAACTTTTATATATAAAGGAAATTCAACAACAGATAAAAAACAGAAGATTTATGCTGACAGCAGCACAGAAAATTCATCTAATGATGTAACTGATGCGTTCATTTTCCACCCCCACCTCCCACCTCTCATCCCTGGTCCCACCTATACTCCATTAAAAAAAAAAAAAAAAANACACACACACACACACACACACTCACGTATATATGTTCAAAAAATATTTTTTTTTAAAAAACATTGCACAGCAAAGTTACATAATAATACAATAATACAACAATGCCAAAGGTTCCCTATACCATACAGTAATTGGTGCTGAAAACATTAATAGCAGCAGGCACAAAGATTTTATACCACAGAAATTTACCACCAGACTAATTGTTGCTTGACAGTGAGTTTTATGAATCACTTCCTCGATATGTAAATAAGGAAATACCATAGTAACGCCTTTTACAGTGTAAATAGGTGTTTATGAATGAGGGAACATGGCTGTGTAATGCTTTTTGCCCTTATCGACATGTTAAATCTGGTACTGTGTTTTATGAATTTCCTCAGTATCTGTAATTGATATGCTTTAAAATGTACAGTTTTGGCCTTTAAAAAAAACTGAAAACACCTACAAAAAAGATTGAAAGTAACAAGTGTGTTATTAGGAATTAAACCCTCAACTGACTTAAAGTGCAGTTTCAATGTGACTTAAGTGTTCCTTCATTTTTTATATTCCGTCCTGTTAAAGTCAGCTGTCACATTTCTCACATTCGTGCATTTTATCATTTGTGCCAAAGTTCTGGGTGTCATCCACTAATTCACATTCCAGGCAGCGTAAAAAAAACAACTGTAGTGATTTCTAATTGAGTTGCTAAAGGTAATCCATCACTAACTCTGACAGCTTTACAAGTTGCATCAGAACACTTGTATCATCTTATAAACTTGCAACTTTGAATAAGTTCTCTTAAGGTGTGTTCAACTTTCTCTAGGTGCTCTTTAAGAACATTACACTTTTTAACTGCTTTTTACACCTGACACAACAATTTGATTTAGCCAAACAGGCCAAACATGCATTATCCCAATTAATGGCGACTGGCTCCTGTTCTATGTTGCATCACCATTTAGTGAGTTAGCCTGATAGCCTGTGTGTTAAATTTGTCCTCAAACAGCTCTGAATTGTCGCAACACCAACCTGTTTCCTGGAATTGGCACAGACATTTCCAAGAGTAACCTGGACCTGACAGTATCGAACTGACAGAGCTCCTGTTTATGCAAGCCAAACAAACTTGCAAATTAAACCAATCTCGCATTCGGTTACACCATCCTTGCATCATTATATCCAGGTGACAGGAATGAGCGCATAGATTCGTCTCTAAAGTTACCCCGCAAGTTTTTCCTTTACCTGAAACAGCCGGCACCGTTGAGAGTAACGATCATACTTTGAGATGTTATGGGAGCAGATTGGCTGATAGTAAAGTCTGGAACTATAAACCTGTAATCATCAGCAGTGTGGGACCTGATGTCCACGCCCTTGGCCAGCTAAGTAACTGACACCAGTGCAGCAGATGGACCTGCAATGTTGCTCTGCACCACAAGGCTTTGGTATGTGTGTGTGTGTGTGTGTGTGTGTGTGTGTGTGTGTGTGTGTGTGAGTACCCCAGGACTCACCTCCTCACCTCTGGCTTCTACCAGACAGACAGCTTGGGGTCATTAAAGCAAGTCCAGGAATGACGAATAATGCAGTGATGGATTATAGCTGGTGTCAGTGTGTGTGTGCGTGCATGTGTGTGTCTGTGTGAAATAGGTCACAGCCACTCCCTCCTGACCTTCCCCTGTTTCCTCAGCACCTCTTCTCTCCTTCCATCTATCCCTCCCAGCAGCAGCCCTCTGCAAAGGTTATTATCACAGCCAGAGAAACCACAACTCTTTGAGTCAGCATCCAGCACACAGAGGCAAATATATTCAAGATTGTAAATTAGCTGAGCACTTTAGTGCCAGCCTTTTGTATCAAATGATAAAATAAATAAATAAATAAATAAATAAATAGACACCTGGAGAGTTGAATAGAGCTGCATTATTCTGTTTCAACTTCTCTTTTTCAATTAAATGACAGAAGCATTCTGCTTTGTAATAAAGAATGCAAGCTACAGTGTAGTCTGCTGTTATCTTTTCCATTTATTCTTCTTGCTTTCGTTGATAGCTAGTATGTATGAAAGCTATGTAGGTGAATTTCTTTTTCCCAGTGTTGATCTCAGTCTTGCTTTTCCGTCTGTAGGTGGGAATCAAATTTATCATTGCTGTTAGTGAATCCCATCTATCTTTACAAAAATCTGTTTAGCTAGTGATCTTAAACTGGGGAGACACTACGACGTGCCACTCACTATCCTTCTGGATGAAAAAGATTTTTGCAAACATATTTGATTTTGTCAGGTGGAATGATGGCCCAGTCTTGTATTGTGAACTGAACAGAAACTCTGAGTCAGGCTCTAAAGTCATTTATGTAATCCCTAGGTTTCAAAAGTTTATTAAATGTCCTAAAAGGAAATTTACTTTGCACAGGCATTGTAACATTTGGGTCAACCAATCAGACATAAAACATAACAAACAAGGTGTGTCAGTTATCGACTTTAGCGGTGATCGCCAAAGACCAGGCATGTGGTTTGAACTGCTTCAAGCGGTAAAGACTATCATTGCCTTGGAGTGTCTTGACTTTATTCTTAAGATACCTTAAAGCTTTAGATTTTTGAGCAACCAGTACAGTAATCCAAGCAAGCAGCTCAGTCTTGTTGATGACTTTGATGGGTAATGGGCCGATCCAAATGGAGATGCAAAGGAAGCAGACATGCTTTTGAAATGTCAGACAATGCGAAGGAAAAAATTTCATCATCACAACAGCTGCAGATGATAGAATATGACAAGACACAAAAGACTAAGTGATGCTGTATTTACAGATAGAGAGAGGAAGAAAGCCAGTAATGAGCCTTGGAGTACTGTGTGGTTACCTGGTTTAGAGTGGTCAAGTGAATAGGAGGGCCAGTCTTTAATGTCTTTATTGACCTTCTCAATAGATTGGGCCTTCTTCAAGCTACAGATTATTCTGTCAAAAATATTGAGAAAGCAGAAAAGTAGGTGGGATAATGAACTGTAGATTCCTTTTTTCATCTAAGGCTATATAAATGATAAAAACAGAAATTGCTGTGAGTCCAGCAACAGATATAAAAAAAAAAAGCAGTGCTGGAAACTGGTTGGCTGGCATGGTGGGTGTGTGTGTGTGTGTGTGTGTGTGTGTGTGGCCTCATGAACTTTATTAGATTTTTTTTTTTGTTTTGTAGTCATAGAATATATTAATATTTACCCACACAGCAACATGGGTTCAGTCCCAGGTCTTCTGCATCTGGCCATGTACTTCATTGAACACCAGTGGCAGTATTTCCAGATGGGAAATGATGGTTGATGATGGTGATGGTTGGTCATGGAATATGTAAATGTGGACCTGATTCTTGGGTGAAAGCACAAACCTCATCCAAAATAAAATAATCCACAGAGAATTTAGCATGATGTCATCAAGTTACTTCTCCCTCACAGAGACCAAAGTTAAAGCTTACCAACTGGAAAAGTTGGTATTTTATGCCATCAAATCAAGAAAGTCCTTCCATAGTACCAAAGTTTACAGCATGAGTTGTGACCTTTTGCTTCAACACAAGATGGATAACTAGGAAACAATGCTCTACGTTAGCGGTATGTTGCTCTATGTCTCTGATTCATAACCTGTCCCTGCTGATAATAAGAAAAACCATGGAGTTTATATACCGATTATTTAGCATGTTTAAGCCCAAAAAATATTACCTGGATACATGTTACATTACTGACAACCATTTTCCAAAACTTAATACCGTATTTATTTTTTTCATATTTTGTCAAAGGCCCTAATCTTTCTAAATCAAATGTTCAGGTGATACACAAATTCAGTGTTTCACCTGATAATAAGTACGGCCACATGTGGGCTGTTCTTAATTTTTTGATTAATGCTGTCTTCTCCTGGGACTGTATTCCCTGGTGGAGACATACATTTTATTCCATGCAGCTCTGTGTTGGATTGGTTAAATAAAGTTAAGACCAAATAAAATCTAATAAAAAGACAAAGAAATATAAATTTAGAAACATTGTGTTCAATCCAGTAGTATACTTTGGGAAACGGTTGTCCTTCACATAACATGTGGGGTTGTATATATTGGGCTCAAACACATGCAAAACCATCGGTATGGTTCTTTAAAGATGGCTCCCATTACATTTTGCATTGGCTTTCTCATTGGTCTTGTTCATATAATGGATTTGGCAGCAAACAATGACCACTTGACACACAACATGATCATAAGACATTAAGGACTGCCTAAATTCACAAGTAAACAAAATACAGTGCATTCAAAGAATTTGGAACTGAATAAGTTTATCAGCTCATTTTGACATATTTGGTCTTGAAATATGGACTTTGTGCTGGAGGAGTTAGCAGTCTACAACATACTTGGACCAACAAAGTTAATAGTTTGCCTTGATGAGGACTGTAGTACAAAAAAGAATTAAAATCTCAATCTATCCATATTGGTGTGTGTGTGTGTGTGTGTGTGTGTGTGTGTGTTCATCTATTCAGCCACACAATGGATATTATTGATGCTGTTAATCGATTACTGCCATAATGCCAGTTTGTTACAGTAGATGAGCCTTAGTATGGTTTTACTTCAGAAAATGCTGAAAAATGAAAAGAAAAAAAAAAACTTGTTTCTTTAACACTAGCCTAGGCCTATTTAATCATAATTATGATAAAATATGAAAATACAGTATGATAATAATGATGTTGGTTGATTAAAGTTATTAGTATATATAGTGTTAGTATTAGTGCCAAACCTTATAGAACTTAATGGCCATTTTTAGAAAGTGGAAAAAGTGTATTCCTGAACCTATTAAAAATAAATCATAATAATACTCATAAAATACCACATAAAGTTATTACAAAGATATAAGGGTAGTAGTTTGCTCCTGTGGGTGCAATCTCCTAATGTGCCTGTGGTCTGAATGTAAACAGCAGAGTCGAGCTGCAGCTTGTTGGATTGTAAAGTTGTATTATAGCTGATATCTGAAGGTGGTGAAGATCCCTTGGGTGCTGTATGGTGTTATACCCAAAGGCTCCAGGCTTGTCATTTCTCGCTGTACACATTTACCCTGTAATTCACTAGAGAAAGGGAGAGAGAGAGAGAGAGAGAGAGAGAGAGAGAGAGAGAGAGAGAGAGAGAGGGAGGGAGGGAGGGAGATTCATTTCTGTCAAAGGAGGTTTACTGACTAGATTCTAGTTTAGACTATTTTACTAGAAATGAAATTGGGTTATTATCCAGAGAACCAACCAGATGAAGCCTCCTCAGTTTCCCTTAAAGACCTAATAAGCAGCAATGAGTCATTCAAGGTTTTATGTTGGGCTTTTATCGACTCTTGTGGCTTGTGGCATTTCTTTCTCCTGTAATTATTTACTCTGCTCTCTAGTCTCCATCGCTTCTGTTTCTGACTGTACACTTGTGCAGAAGATATTTATAATGATGGCAAGGATGACAAGAATGAAAAGAAAAAAGATGAAAAGGTAAAAGAAATATGACTTGAGAAATGGAATGAAGAAAAACATAAGGATGTGTCACAAGGGAGGAATAAAATGAGAAATCTGCAAACAACTGGCTGCATTTACTGTGTCCTCTTGTCTATAGCCTCCTAATTAAGAGAACAGAGGGAGAATGCAGATTACAGGGGAGGGCCTGGAGGAAGGCCTGTGGCTCTCCAGTCCCCTGGGAGGACCTCATCTAGGGAATCACTCTTTTCATATAAAACAGGGAGGAAATCTACATTATTCATCTCTGGGAGAGAGAGAGAGAGAGAGAGAGAGAGAGAGAGAGAGAGGAAAAGAAGGGAGTTAAAGGGAAGTGGGTGTTGAGAGAGATAAGAAGTGGAGGAACACTGGACTGCTTGAGAAAAAGACAATTTAGGTACCGTGTGTGTGCATGTGTGCGTGCCCGTTTAGAATATGTGTGGTTCCTCATTTGTGAGTTTGGTGGAGTTTCGTTTAAAGGGATTTTTCTCATGTTGGTTTGCAGCAATTTCACCTATTTACTCATGAGTCAAAGCCTTTTAAACCACCAATCCCATGAAATGTACCAAATTATGCATTAACCTTTAGCTCCTAATGATGCTTCTCTACCGTCATAGCTTGCCAAGAAGTAACAGTGCTGTAAGATGTTTGCTGCATTTGCCCCAGAAGGTGTTAAATCTTAATGAGTTTTTTTTTTTTTTTTTTTTNTTTTTTTTTTTTTTTTTTAAAGATGCCGTTTCATCTGTACTTCCTCTTTCTCATACAGGAGATTTCACTGACCAGAATAAGTTTAAATAGGAATTTTCCACATACTGTATCTAACCATACACCATAAATAACAGCAGTGTGCAGGCTAGATGAAGATAAAAAAAAATAAAAAAAATGTCTGTTAAGTAAGTGGATTACCTTTTTTTTTTTTTTTTTTTTTTTAGATCTTAAGGCATTTTCACAACTGTGTCCAGACCAAATCAATCGCAACAAGACAGGTTTCAAGAGATGGTTTTGGTCCAGCTCCAAACAAACTCTAAAGCTTTGTTTGCATGATCTGCACTAGTTCTGAATCAAATTTGGGGCAATTTATTCATCTATTGATTGGAGTAGAAAGAGGGTTGCGTGTAGTTAATGCTAAGCTAATGCAGTATAAGTTTGTTTTACATTAGATGCTTAGATAGCCAGTACTTAAAACCATTAAATGCTTCAGAACTAAAACAGATGAACACGCTAAAGGTTAGCATGTGGTTGTATGTGCTCAATATTTGCTACATTCTGCTGTTCAGCTGTCTGAAGGCATCACATCTTTAGAAAAACACTCTATGAATAAAATTATTATTATTATTATTATTATTATTATTGCTCAAGGAGAAAAAAAAATTAAGTCGTTTGCACGACTTACTAACTTGTTCGCACGAGTTAACTAAGTCGTTCAAACAAGTTACTTGACTGACAGTTCAGTGAACCGGAAGAAGAACGTAATTTTACTGTCTTCAGAGTTGCTTCTTGCNACTGACAGTTCAGTGAACCGGAAGAAGAACGTAATTTTACTGTCTTCAGAGTTGCTTCTTGCACTGTTCAGAACAGAATAAGCTAACGGTGACACACCTGTCAACACTCCCATTTTCCCCGGGTTTCTCCTGTATTTTCACCCCCTCTCCCGCCGTGCTCCCATTTCGTAATTTCTCCCGTAAATCTCCTGTGTTTTGNTATTTTCACCCCCTCTCCCGCCGTGCTCCCATTTCGTAATTTCTCCCGTAAATCTCCTGTGTTTTGACAGTTATACAGAATCGTAATTGGCCCAATCAAGTTGTTTCGGTCATTCTGTGACACACAGTGAGGCGCGCTTGCCAGGAGACACCTGCAGCCAAGCGGAACCAATGATGACTGAAACAGTTTCTCGTAGGAGGAATAAACAAACATAATACAGTCATGCTAGCAAGATTTCGATGAGACAATAAGATCGGGACGGGCTGGGNAGTGTGTGTGTGTGTGTGTGTGTGTGTGTGTGTGTGTATGACACACACACACACACACACACACACTGTTTGGATTTAATACAGTTTTATTTTCATCTTGGTCTCAAATATGCAGATATAGTTTTGTTTTTGGCTGTCAAACACTGTGTTCTTATATCTTTGGCATCCCTTAAATGTATTTTAAATGATACTACTTTTTCCAGTTCACTGAAAGTTAGTAAGTCGTGCGAACGACTTAAATTTTTTTTTTTCTCCTTGAGCTCTCCCAGGTTCTTGTATTATTATTATTATTNGCGAACGACTTAAATTTTTTTTTTTCTCCTTGAGCTCTCCCAGGTTCTTGTATTATTATTATTATTATTATTATTATTATTATTAAAATAATAAATAAAAATAACAATACATTTTATTCATATAGAGCTTTTCTACATCTGCATATCTACAGTGCACTTTATGGAATAAGAAAACATATAAAAATCAAAGAAGAATAAATACCAAACAAACAGACAAAACAAATTAAACACCAAGCAGACATACTGAAAGCCAAATAAGAAAAGTAAGAGATGCATTGTGCGTTAGACTAAAAGCCAAAATCATAAATAAGCATCACAGATTGCAATTAGCTTTAAAAGCATTTTTAAAGAAAGTGTTTTGGTTTTTTTTTGTTTGTTTTTTTTTAGAAGTGGTGAGGAGACAGAGTCTCTGAGGTGGCAATGGACAAAGATTTGCCTCCCCAGGTTTGGTGTTTCATTCCTGAGGGAGGTGATCAAAACAAAGTCTACATGAAGGAGGTCAGTGAGGAAGGAGGGGCAGATTATGGAGGACATTCTAGGTGAAGAGGAGACATTTAAATTGAATCCATGCAGATTTTGAAGGATGGAAGTGATGTGGTAATGGGAGCGTGAGGAGATGAGCAGCAGTTTTGGACGTATTAAAGTTTATTATAGAGAATGCTGTTTCTGTAATGGCGTCTTTTTTTGGCAGCAGAAGATTAGAGGGTTTAGACGAAGATGGGCAATAGAAAAAGTCCATAAAACATTTGACTGCAAAATTAGGAAATTGAAATTTCCATCCTCTACATTTTAAATTATTTATTCTTCAAGTCAACTTGGATGTAGTTGTATAAAGTCACAGTAAAACAGAAAGGGTTCAGTATGTCTGCAAGCACCTTTGCAAAACTATGCTACTTTGCCACTGAATAGAAAAAAAAACCTAGTTAACAATAAAAACACAAACACAGACAGCAGGGGGTTGCCAAGCAAATGCTGTATGAATGCAGTCTGAGATGGGAGATGAACATGTTTTCTCTGTGAAATGACAGTGGTCAGAAGTGTAGCTCTATCCTCTCAGACCTCTTTTTCATGGAACTTTTATTTTTGTTGAATGGTTGCATCATTCAGAGATGTCTGAGGAGAATCAAGCATCAGAAGGACACTATAGATGTTTTATTCTGTTGTTGATGGTTAAAAGTTGTGTTCTAGTTTTTTTTTTTTTTTTTTTTTTTTTTTTATGGTTACTGCTTTTTCTGGAGTTTTCCCAGCTTGCTGGGATGTCTTCATGCAAAAACAGACTGAGCGAATGGTCATGCACTGATATTACATCTGAGTAAGTCATATTGCCCTATCCCTCCTAAAAAATGCATGTGAATCAAGCAGTTTAGCTTTAATTCGTGATGACGATCGTCCCCGTCCCTTGTCCTGAGAAACAGCGTGGACTCTGAAAACTGGTCATCTATTCTTAAAATCTGTTTTTTCATGTCCAGATGAGTAATCCAACAATTTAAAATATAAATATTTGCATGGAGTTAAACTACCATTGAGTCATAGATTTTGGAGGACAAGGACAACCTTCCTCACTCTATCATGGTATACATCCTTGTAGTTCTGCAAGGAATTCATCTTGTTACCCTGTAGGTTTTCACCTTGAACATTACAGCTGCAGCTAAACCAATCCTCCTCAGCAAGGTCTTTCTGTGCCTCAACTCTCTAATGGAACTGAATAGCAAGAGGAGGATGACCCTCAGGGGCCAACTCAAAGCAATTCTTTTTCAAGAAGATTGAAGAGATGTTGTGTGAGGGTAGAGGCAATGCAGCGGAGATGGATAATGTACAGGTGCTGAAAGGTAAGGTCAACTTTTGGCCATCACAGATGTGGTGTGATTCACAGCATGATTAGTTTTCCTACCAACGGGTGATCATGGATATTTGCATTGGCAATTGACCCCAGCTAGATGCAATTGCTCACCCTTTTTTTTGTTTTAGAATACCTTATGAGGAATGATAATACAATCAAAGCTGAGACAGCAGATACAACTACCATCCATATCAAAGAATGATGCTGTTTTATTGCTAATCCATTTTGATTTACACTTGTCAGTGGATATGAAACGTTCATTTCAAGGTTCATTGTGCTGCAATTCATGGTCCGTGCATGCGTAATTACGAGTATAAAGCACTCTAAATCGACTGCAGTGGATTGGACTGCATTATACTGAAAGGTGTTTCTAATGTTTTAGCCAGCCCCGTTAAAATGCATGGAGCAGACACAATTCAGCTATGGCAGTCCAATGCAAAGCCATCACAATGAGCAGAAGTTTGAATCCACACCTCTGACACGATCCATTATAAGCTTTACAAAGGTAAGATTTTATTGCTGCACTATTTTGTTGGACTGCATTGGATTACATTGGGGTTTCTGTTTTTCTGGTCACTGGCTATGTAATTCTTACAGTTTTGTATTCATGTAATTCTTGACTGTGTTGACCCTCTGCCTCTCACATAAATCCATATCACTTGTCGATGTGGAATGCAACCTCTTCTAGAAATGTTACTCTGCGGTTTTTGCTGACCTTTTGTATTTCAGCCTCGAATGAAATGAACTCACATTCAGTCGCTATGGCTTGGTGGAAATGACCCAGAAAAAAACAGAAATGAAAGTTGCATTATGCACTGTATACAGTAGCTGTCTAATATAACTCAGGATAATGCTGTGTTTTGGTGACACCGCAATTGCACCTTGGCTAGTCATTCTTTGGCAAAACACCTCGAGGAATTCATAAAACACAGCGCCTGATTTCATGTGTCAATAAGGGCAAATATCATCATGCAAATATGTTCCCTCATTCATAAACACCTATTACTGGCATCTTTTAGCATTTGCCTTTAAGAAGGTGCTACTACGGTATTTCCTTACTTATTTGTCGGAGAAGCGATTCATAAAACATTCAATACCCATGCAAACATTAAGACCTGTTTCAGTCCGGTGGTAAATTTCAGCTTCATGAAATCTGTGTGACATTTATTTGCCTCAAATGTGGCACTGAAAGTTTAGTGCCTCAAGTCTCATCTGCTGCTCTTTGTGTCTCTCTCTAACATGCGACACACATATAACCCTCAACCTCCCGTGCACTGGGACTCCAACAGGTGTGTGTGGATGGTGTAGTAGTGTTCAGTTTCTCTTCTCTTAAAATGTGGAGTTCTAAAGCAGAGAATTTATGTTTTTCCTTTGCTGTTGACATGTCAATTTTTCATTGACACCAGAGGAAGCAGTAGAAATTGTAGCTCTTAAATATGAAGCAGCTCATTAACACAATGATCTTCATTGGCTTTTATCTTTGACACACCTTAAAACAGCATGTCAGTAAAGGGACAATGATGTCCTGATTGTAACGGAAGCTTTATGAATAAGCATAAATTATCACGTTGCTTACTGTAATTTTGTTTATGAATTCTCCCCATAAACTCTTCTTACACAGAGGACAAAAAATAAAGAATGTCTCTTGCTTAGCATTAATTCCCATGGTAGTTTAGAAAATGTTTGTGGTCATACCTCTGCTGATCCAAGTTTGTGGTCTTTGTTATTTGCAAAGTTTGAAATATCTGAAGTGTGGCTTGGGACCATAAAACTTTTGGCAAACAGCATATTGCTGAAGGGTTTGTGGTCAAGAGAAGAAACCCAACAGCAAAACAAAAAACACATTGCTGTTTGGGTGATGTCAGGGTGAGAAGGTCGCAGTAGAACAGTCTCTTCGCATTGAAAGGAGCCAACTGAGGTGGTACAAGCATCTAATCAGGACTGCCTCCTGGATACCTCGCTAGGGAGGCATCCTGAAGGGATTATAATATACAGTGGGGTCCAAAAGTCTGAGACCACTGTGAAAACTGTGAGACCACTAGTATGCGTTCTTTTTGAATTTAATAGAAGATTTTTCGTTACAAATGATAATATCATCTTCACAATTTGAATGAAAAGCTGAATCTTTGAAAAATGTACATGGATTTCAGAATATTTTAGTATTTGGTATGCTTCCCTTTGCTTTAATGACAGCATGCACAGCAAGCTGTCATGGACTCCACAAGTTTGTACAAAACCTGATGACTCAAGTTATCCCAGCATGATCTGGCAGTGTTCCAAAGAGCTTCTTGTGATGTCAGACTTTCTGATTATTTCCAGATTTACATGGAAAANTGTTCCAAAGAGCTTCTTGTGATGTCAGACTTTCTGATTATTTCCAGATTTACATGGAAAACATTGTGGATTTTCAATGTAGTCTCAGACTTCTGGACCCCACTGTATATTCCTCTAGTTATCTGACCTGGGAATGTTTTAGTTTTCCCCAGCAGTAGCTGGAAGACATGGCTAGGGAGAGGGATGTCCAGGCTACTTTGCTTAGCCCGCTGCTTCTGCAACCCAGATACACATTCACAAAGATGTATTATGTTTATCTGACAGATTATGTAATCTGACTACAAGCAGAAGATAAAACTTTTAGATATGATCACATTATACAACGCAGATGCAAAAGTTGTCCCATAGATCTTGGCAATACCCAGAACGTGCTATCAGATGTCTGGCGATGGAAATCACTCTCCAACACTTGGTCCACATACAAAATAGCGCACAGATCTGTGCACGGAAAACCTTAGAACCAAGTTCAATTAGACATCTGCTTGCAGACAAACCATTCCAGCCAGCTGAAACTTTGTCAAGGTCGTGTTCATACAAAGGAGCCCTGGAAAGTGGTTTTTGGAGTGTTTTTGAACCTTAATACATCCTTTGAATGGTGTTTTCTTCCTTATGCAACTAGATTTTTTTGTTTTACTTTTTGCAGCCTCCGCAGGTAGGTATTAGACCAGTATAAACAATATTTGGGAATGCAGAACACATTACTCAGATGCTAATCTAACAAAGGCAAGAAAAAGACTTAGAAAACACACAGGTAATCATTTGTCACTTTCCTCTCTTGCCAGCAAGTTATTACAAATGCAGTTTGTAGCTGCCACGGTTAATAAATGTTCAGAGAATGGTCATTCACTTATCAGCTGGCCTGCTGGTAGGTGGGTATTTTTGCACAATGTGCTTAGCAGTTATATTAAATGAATAGAAATGGAGAGACACAAACGTCCAATTGTTCATAGCATAATATTTCCACTAAATTTAGGGCTATCACCATAACACGCTGTCTTACTGATACCCTGCTTTGAGCCAAAGTTTTGCCTTTTAATGTTTCTGCTGACAGAGAGAAAGAAAAATAGGGTTGGAGGAAGAGGGGCCTTAGGCCAAGGTGTGTGTGTGTGTGTGTGTGTGTGTTGTTGGTGATATATTATATTGCTGAGTATGTTGCTGGGTATCCTTTTTCATGCATATCATGCATTTTGCTGCCAAGACTCAGATTTTGATAGAAATGCCAGAGCAAATTATGCATGCACTCCTTTTCTATAAAGAGATGAAATCTCTCTCTCTCTCTCTCTCTCTCTCTCTCTCNCACAGAATGTATTTGGCTTGAAAAAAAAAAAGGATCCAAGCGGCGAGTCTGGCTCATTGATCTTCTATAGCACACAACAGAGCCCAGTGCCATTTGTTTTCATGCAGAGGTTAGATAGTGTACAATAGAGGTGGATGAAGAATCAGAATCCCATTATAGATCCTTCTCTTGTTGAAACTGTTTATGGTGTTTGTGTTTCATAAGCTAGTATTGATTGGGAATGAAAATGAAGGATATATTTACATAGGTATAAACTAAATTCACACATAAGGAGTTTCTACAATGACACACAATATCTGCAATACATAAAATACATGCAGATGTGTTGGTGACTTTGTCACAGCTTGGCTTACTTTATTCATCTGCAGAATTTTTAGGGAAATTTGGCCAAGATAATTTTTGTTTCAGCTTCCGGAAAGCCAAGGAGACATCAGTAGAGCTCATCTACTGGAGCTGAAAAGCTTGTTTTACTGAGCCAGACTGACTTCTCAATATATGACCATAGAGGATGTTATTATTTATAACCCAGAGGCCATCACTTCAGAAATGCAGCGCAGCTTGGCAATGTCTTAGCATGTTGAGTCTGTATGACAGCCCAGTGTACATATTCCTGCCTTATCCAGGTACATTGTATTTTCATATCATTCTGCTCTGTAATGTTTGGCCAGTTCATGAGATACATGCCAAGTGAGTTTGAGCTGACCGTAGGAGCCAACTGACTGACTGACCAGTGTACATTTTCCATTCTTATTTGGCAATTAAATGTCAGCGAGGAAAATAAAATAAAATCACCTCCCACACTCTTTCTCCAAGCAAGCAACCACCAGAAGTCATCTTTCCTGGCATGGTGGATCAGATGTTACTGATTCACAGCAGGGAGTTTGAATCCTGCTAATAATTAACACAAAATTAACATGTTCTTATACCGTGTTCACATGGGTTTTGTCTAGGTGCTCCTTTTCCTCTCGTCCCAAAAGACAGACATTTTAGGAATCCCCAAGCCATGGCCCATGGACAAAGAAACTTACCTTAGAAGTGGAGTTGGTCTCGAGGTGCAGCACTGGAGCTGTCAACTCCTCCTAAATATTTAGAATGGGTCAAATAGAGAAAATAAATTTTCCTATGGAGACTAATAAAGTACAATTAAATTTTAAAATCGTTCAAACGCTAAAATTATGCAACAATTTCTGTCATCTTTCCTGTTGCTTGTGCCTTGGACCTAACGAGTGTTGGTAAGGGGTATGAGCGGTGATTTTGCTCCTACTGATATTTATGACACTGAGTGACAGAAACCAGAGGTCTGGAATTCAGTTGTAGTTTAACTGAGTTAAATCTTGACTTCACATAATCCAAAAGACTTGCAATTCAACTTTGACTTTAACACCAGCAACTTGCAATATCATTTGGACTTGAGTCTTTTGACTCAAAAAGACTTGGTACTTTCCCAAAACCAGATTAAAAAAATTCTACAATTAAAAGTGTGCAGTGAACAGTGAATTGGTTAAAAGAAAACTTCACCCGAAAACACGTTCCAATGATTGAGAGACCTACTTTACTGACATATTTACTTCTGCTAGTTGTTATTTAGTGGCATTTTTATGTTATTTTGAAGAGCAACTGACCGTTTTAGGATATGATGAAGACCAAATGATATTACTAGTGCAGTTTCAATGGCTATAAATAGAGGGAACAATTTTGATGATCTTAAACATAATGGTTAATCACCAGGTTTTGCTGTTTGCTTCTAAAAACAAGAGCAAGGCTCTCCATTTTACAAGGACATTTAACAAGCAGAGAGTGAGCAATTACATTGCTATTAGATTTACTATAGAGTGCATTATGACTTGTTTAGGACTATATAAATAAACTTGCCTTGCCTTGCCTTGCCTTGACTTGTGAGTTGTGACTTGTGACCGCCCTGTCTTGACTTGGGACTTGGCATGGGACGTGTCAAAACTTGAGACTTACTTATGACTTTCAAAACAATGACTTGGTCCCACCTCTGACAGAAACCAGCATGATTTTAGAGACAGCAGGGGATTGTCTTACTGAACTCTAATAGAAATACAACCCATGTAGAACATAGACGCATTAGTTATTATATGTATGTACTGTAACATGTCATTGTAACCAATCTGATGCTATAATTACATAGACAATGTCTGCATTTCACCGGAGCATGAATCTAGAATGTCTGTGTTATGAGATCATTAGTTATATGAGATCATGTTGGTTATAAAATGACCTAGAAAGTATTTTGGGACAGTTCTTCCAGATTTTCTGCCATATTAAATTGTGCTCTGATTGTAATGATAAGGGCCTAATGTACCCAAACTGGGCTCTATAATGACAAACATTATAAATAAAGATAGAAGAGCACAAGTTCTGAGTCACTCAGGCATCTAATCAACAGTCAATCCACATTTCATCTCATATTCATGTGCTAGTCTTGGCTCTCTGATATCTATATTCGTCATATTTGCAAGTATTGAAAGATTTAACATCATAGGAACAGCATATGTGAATTTTCTGTCTTTATCAGAGTCATACATTTATATTTTTGATCCGTAGCTCTGGTGTATGCTATAGAGGATAATGAGAGACCTGTGTTTCTTTCTGCTTTGAACCAAGGCTGTGCAAAGTCTCTCTGTCACACTCATTAGGACTAATGAGATGGGGAGAAAGTTGGGGCAGCTGATAATGTGTATTAATAAAATCACACTGTTGGTGCTGCTCTGATCCTGGGTGTCAAAACTTACCAGAGGCCAAGTCATGTATTGCTAACGAATGTCTGAAGTATTTCCAGTCCTTTTTTTTTTTTTAACAGAATCCATCCTCTAACCAAGTACGGGCATCATCATAATTTATGATGCAGCGTGATGGCCCCCTTTGCCAAGAATAAAGAACCAAAGGAACATGAATCCTAGTTGCTATGAATTCATTACATTGGTCTCTGGTGAGTTTGAATAAAATTGGTTCCTGGGGCTTTGCTTGGTATTACCTTCTTGAGTTGAACTACACAGTGTTGAATAATAGATCATGTTCTGTTTTCCCCTCAAAGAAATTCCTTCCCAAAATACCATCGTTGTTTCATCATTTATCTATCACAGCCTGGCTCAGCAGTACTTATCACAGAAGTTACCAATTATTATGTATATATATCCTCCAGACATCATACATTAGTGCTGCTGTTGTCCTCAAATAATTCTCTTGGACCCGGGGAATTGGAAACCGTTCCTTGTAAGGGCCACATGTGTCTACAGAGCCATTTTTGGTGTATGTACCTTTTTGTTTTATATTGATTTATAGATTACTGCATGTACAGTCTGTTGTTATAAAAAGTAGTTCATACTACACAGTGGATTTATCATCAGAACTCCTGTCTAAACCACAACCCAACCAAGAGCATCCCACGAGCATGATAAAGCCCTTCTGTCTTGCAGTGCTCGGCATTACTTTGTGTTTAAGTGTGTGTGTGCTTGTGTGTGTGACTTTGTGTGTGTTCACCAGTCTGGGGAAGGGAAAGGGATCACTGGCCTTTTGTTAAGGATTGGTTAAAGCTGCTGTGTCTCTGGCCTCCCCTCCTCCATCTCTTCACTATACAAGTGTTATTTCCAATCATTACACACACAGATCACTGATAGACTTTAGAGAATTTCTGAGTTAAAGAAAAAAAGAAGCTAAAAATCACACCAGAGCTATTCCTGTATAAATTTTATGCAGAGGAGTGCTTTTATGCTCTTCTTCAGAGCCCAGTAGTCCTTTTAAAAGTGGTCTGAATGAATATTCTTTTTCATAAACTGTGCAATCTCCAAGATCACTAAAGCTACTTGAAGCTTTGAGGAAATGGTAGCAGGTGATGATTATCAAGGCGCAAGTAGGCAACAACTCTGCAAGCATCCCTGTCTGAAAACATTTTAGTGTTCCTTAACTACAGCACTAACAGCAGCATGTCCGTAGACCCTCAAATACCAGTTACCTCACCATAATTCCTTCCCATTCATGCACAGATCTCCACTTCCATTTTGTCTAATCTAGCTGCTAACTCTACATGTCGCAGTAGGCTACAGCCACTGGAGAGGTTTGCTATAAAACTGGGGTTCCTCGTCTGATCTGGTGCTTAAAATGTGATGAAAATATGACTTAACCTCAATCAAGTTGCTGGTGCTCAGAACAGGATTACTTATCTTTCTTTGCAGACACCCCAAAAAAAATTACATCATATTCAAATATAAGGAGGAAGTGATCATGTAAGTTTTGGCAATCATGTGATCACTGTGTCCTTTCTGTGTCCTGTACATGATACGATGTGACATTGTTATGTCTGATCGTGAATTGTAAACAGAATGTCCCTGAAGAGAAGACAAGAAAGAAATGCTTTTTGCAGTGAATTCTAATGATTCGCATTAGTATTAATATATTTCCTGAATCGAATAAAATGCTAAATGCACTGCTTAAATTGTCACTTTGCAATTCATTAAGCATATCTTTGAATGAGCATTAGATCATGGCCTATTAAGCTTGTTCCTGATTGGCAAGTAGCAAAATTAAAAGCTCATTCTGCATTCATATTTCTGCTGAATTTAAAGGCACACACTTTCAGTCCTTGCTTTGGTTCAAAGTGCCTACAGAGCTGTAGCCTGTCAGTAAAGGCAGTCTAGAGTCTAGACTGCCTTTAATATAGCCTACCTTTAGACAAGCTAGACAAGCGATGATTATATCTGGTTAAGCTATTTGTGGTTGCAGCTCTCACTGTTCATGGCCAAGATTGTTTTGCCCTCTTGAATCTGTTTGTTCTGCATAATTTATTCTTTTTAAATTTGGAAGGTTATAGCATAATGAAAGTTTTAATTACAACAAATGTCTGTTTTGTTTGTTTTGAGCGCAAGAGCATAAAGTACAATGCTTTTATGCCATCATGGTTCCAATAACTGTAATCTGGGGTTATCTGGGGGCGTCCGGAGGTGATTTCAATGGGTTCAACAACATAAGTTAATGTTTATTACACTTGAAGTTAGAAGTATTGGAAATGTAAAGTAATAAGGCTGGGAGTTTCTGTTACAGGTTTGCTCTATGTAATTTTCTATACTTAATCATAATTAACTACACTCTCATGCATCAGGGAGTTCATGGTTACTTTTCTTTTTTTTTTTTTTTTTTTTTTTAACTGGTTCCCAAATCCTAGTCATAGAGTAACATATCACTCCATGTTTTCCATCTCTTCCTGCTCAAACCACATCTGATTGGCTACATTAGATATGCTTAGCCAATCAAGATCTGGGACACCTGATTTAACTTATCAGGTGTGGATAGACAGGAAGAGAAGCAAAATATGTAGAAATTGTCCTGTAAAACAACAGTAAAGAGCAGGCAGCACAGTTGCCATTATGGTACTGTAAAATTAGCATGGTCTTACTTGTCAGTAAAATTTATAGTTTGCTAACGTTTTATACAAATACAACAAATAACTGTAATTATTTATTTTTCACAGCATAATACCAGCAGTAGCAACAGGGTCTTACTGTAGACTTTAATACTGGATGCAATTTTATTTTTTATTTATTTATTTATTTTACAAATTTATGCATCATCTCTTTCAGATTACTAACCGAAGAAAATGAAAAAAAGAGGTTCCAAATGTGTCTTTCAAATTTTATTGAAAACAAAACAAATGGAAAAGACTTCAAAACATATCAACAGTTTTCAAGTAAACAAAAGACAAGCCATTTCAATAGAACGTAACTTATCTTTTAAAAATTGTTAAAATAATAATAATAATAATAATAATAAAGTCACTGCAATAAAACTACAAGAAAACGTAAAATCAATAAAATCTAGTGTTGCAAACACAGCAGCAAGNTCACTGCAATAAAACTACAAGAAAACGTAAAATCAATAAAATCTAGTGTTGCAAACACAGCAGCAAGGCCTGACAGGAAGGCTGGCTCAACACTCTCACAGATAACTTGTCCCTCAAGGCTGATCATCTGATCATCCAATGTCGAATGTTACACCTGAAACTGAAAAAAGGAAAACTCATTTCTGCATTGACATCAAGTTGTATTCATGTGCAACTACTGCAATGCAAATGATGCAAAGAAAGGCAAACTGGATCAGTTACCCTTTTAGGTTTATAAAAACCACAGTGTTTGGCCTTAATAAGTATTAATGAGTAACAATAAACATAGCAAGGAGCATCAGCCGAGGAGCTGCAGGCAGGGAGTGTCCCTTCCACATCAGCTGCAGTGGCAAATGCCTGGGATATCAATAAAAATGTAAGGATTTTATAATTAGTATTCACATTTTTAGTATGTGTGATAAAAAGTAGGCTGGTTATTAGTAACAACAGCATTTATGGCATGAGGGCAAAAATTGAAACTGAGCTGATTGACTCACATTTGTAAGAAGGATCAACCCTCTAAGGGTCTCACAGAAGTGGGCCATCAGAAGCTGGACGATGCGGAATGACAGCTAATAAAAAGACATCATACAGTGGGGTATAGTCAAACTCATAACATTAATAGTAAATTTACTATTGATTTCATATGGCTAAGGCACTAAAACATCAATTTTTAGCAGTAGTNTAATAGTAAATTTACTATTGATTTCATATGGCTAAGGCACTAAAACATCAATTTTTAGCAGTAGTGTAACAGCCAAGATGCTAACAGTTCTAGCCTAGTCACATAAGGTGTCTTATTAGGCCCACTGGTGACATTACTCTGGCTGCGGTGCAGTGTTCTAAAGAGCATGTAGCAGGCTAATGTTAGCCTAACATTGAGTATTAAGGCAATGACAGACTACATCAGTGGTGCGCCGTGTATTTTACGATTATGCCTTAAATGCGATCCTCCTGCAATCAAACCACCTTCTAATAACCTCACCATGATACTAGGGCTATAGGCTGCTGTTATTCGATGTAACCAGCCATATTCACAGTGACAGTAACCTTTATCGAGTGGAATAAAGTGATTTAACACGAGGCTCAACATCTATGTCAGTTACAACACATTAACTGCAGAGACATGAATGGAATGTAGCACTATTACGCATTATGACAGGATGCTGCAACACATATAAACATTGCATAGCCTAAATTAGTGTCATTACCAAAGAAACAAGAACAAAAAACAACCATCACATTTACTCATACGACCAGCAAGCACACTAAAATGCTGTAAAACACAAATAACACAAGCTGTATCAACAGGCTTCCCCACAGATTCCAGAATCCATCAACCTTACCAAAGCTGCTCATCATCTGAAGACAAAGTCCATCCTCCTTTCTGTCTTTATAAAGAGTTCAATGACGCTGCTGTACAGTGCATCGGTGCGTTTCAGATCCAAAATGTGAAATAAAGCATTGCAAATCCATTTCTTCTCCTCCTTCAGCCATTGTGCATAAAAAAAAAAAAAAAAANAAAAAAAAAAAAAAAACAGGACTAAGTAAAAATCTAAAGCACTACATTTAAAAATCTAAACATCAAGAAAGAAAGCTTAAATAAACATTAATGCTATGTTATGTGCTAGCTAGGTTTACTTGAGTTAGCTAAGCTAACCGGCCCTCTTCTTCTTCTGATGAATTTCTGGNCTAGCTAGGTTTACTTGAGTTAGCTAAGCTAACCGGCCCTCTTCTTCTTCTGATGAATTTCTGGCACGCTGTAGCTGTGTAGCATAATGCTGTACGATAACGTAGGCCAAGGCCAGCTAGAAGGCCCTGATGTGTAAAAGAATACGCCAACATGGTAAACTCGAAATCTGATTGNCCAGCTAGAAGGCCCTGATGTGTAAAAGAATACGCCAACATGGTAAACTCGAAATCTGATTGGTTAAAGAATATGACAATCAATATCATCATCCCATTTGCTTGAATAGCAGAGGGGATTCACTCCAGATTCTGAAGGCCTCAGGCTAGATTTTTTTTTTTACCTGGAGACAGCACAGGCAGAAAATCTGATTGGATAAAAGCTCTAGTTTATATGAGCTGTGCTGGAAGTAGCAACTGAGGGAGAGAGTATCGTAGTGATGAAATGACGTTAATAACAAAACTGATGGGAACGAACTTTGTAAAATACTCTTCTTTTCCTTTCGGCTTTCCCTTCAGGGGTCACCACAGCGAATCATCTGCGTCCATCTAACCC
>VXCM01004054.1:0-28406 GCA_014773175.1 Lucifuga dentata
TTAGATGGAGGCAGATGATTCGCTGTGGTGACCCCTGAAGGGAAAGCCCAAAGGAAAAGAAGACTGGTTTTTCTTTTCCTAATGGGAAGTAAATCTGTTTTATGATCCACATGATGAATTATAAGTTTAAAATGTGAGAAAAAGTTATAAAATCCATTTTTACATAACATTTCATAAAACAGGAAAAAACCAGCGAGCTGTTTGTTTGTTTACTAAAATAAGGTTATTTACTTAAAAATCGATACATGGACAGACCGTATACAGAGTTTCTGTTTCCTTGATAAACTCAAAAGGCACCCAAACAAACAAACAAACAAACAAACAAACAAACAAACAGGACAGAATGAGAACATTAAGATTTACACCTACAGATTCTTCTATACTGAGTCTGTTTGCATATTACAGCAAAAACACCAAGTTACTGCTTTAAATAACTACTGTACGTACGTTACACACACACACACACACAGGTGATCTAAGTGAACGTGCACACCGAGCAGACACNTGTACGTACGTTACACACACACACACACACAGGTGATCTAAGTGAACGTGCACACCGAGCAGACACGTGCACCTCGTCATTCTGCTGAGAAAAACAAAAAAACATTTGAATGAGTTGAAGCCAGTAAAAACAAACCGGTTTAAACCGGTCTGAACTAGCCTGCTTGCTAAGTGGCTAATCCTCCTGGAGACGCTGCATTTCCTGTTTAGAATTTCATTCCAAAAAAAAAACCCTGATATATCATGAACTCTGTTTTTATGCTGAAAAGGAATTAAATATATTTTTGAATAAATAGTTTTGATGTAATTTAGATTTTTATGTTAATACAGTTTTTTTACAGTCAGAAATAATCTGATTGGCTGAGCTAATCTCAGTGGGTGGAGCTAAACACCAGTTACATATTTTACTGAAACTAACAAAGTTGAGATAAAACAGGAAGTGAAAACATGAAGCTAAGTGCTCTGTAGCTAGTTTTGTAGGCTAGTCAATTAGCCTAGCTTACCTTCCAAGTTCACACTAGTTTTCAGCTAGTTCAGGCTATTTTTGATAGGTCAGTCGTTACCTTAGCTGACATTCTCGCTAGCTTTTTACTACTTTTTGTAGATTAGCCAGTTAGCCTAGTTGATGTTTCAACTAGCTTATAGGTCAAAGAAGACAAGCTAGCTGACAGGTCAGTAAATCAGCTAGTTAGCTATCATCTTAACATATTAATGAGGTGTCAATTACTATTATTGGTATTGATGTTGTGATAAAGCATCATGAAGTCAAGATGCTATTGGACACTATCAAAAAATTAGCAGTTAGCCAACTTTGCACTTTGAGGTTCTTTGGCTCCACCTACTGGGCTTTAGCTCAGCCAATGAGCTTATTCCTGCCTCCAAAACAGCCCCTCCCCTGATTTCCACTTATCAGGTATCAAACAGCTGACAGACACAAAACAGGAAGTGGACAGACAGACGGACAGGACGGCAGACATCTTGTTTCTCAGCCTTGGTGCGAGCTGAGTGGAGATTCGTCCATCAGCTCGTCTCCGCGTGACGGACACGCAGCGTTTCCTTACGTAGGCACGGCATCTATCAGAACCTTTATTTACACAATAAAATTCACATATAATTAATAGTACCTTATTTTATAATTAATCTAAGAGCAAAGATATATTTCAATATGGCAGGAGGAGACAGTCCTGAAGACAAAATAAAAACTAAACTGGCATTTTTAGCATTTTGAATCAGGCAGACGTGATGAAGACGTGATGAAGACGTGATGACAGTGGGACGATCTGAAGACTTTTATCTGTTCGCTCAGCTCATAAACCCCGCCCCCTCCTCTCTCTACAGGAAGTTATCATTATCATCTTGTTTGGCTTTCACAGAAAGCATCAAACCGGCTGTCTCACTTCCTGTGACCCGGTACAGAGGAAGAGAGGAGGAGGAGGAGGAGGAGGAGGAGGAGGAATGATTTAACTTGTCCATCCATGTTAGAGGTTAAAATGTGGGGGTGGGAGGAGGAGAAGAGCGGCAGTTTCAGCCCTGAGACGGGTCCTTTTTCATCTCCTCCTCCTCCTCCTCCTCCTCCTGCTGATGAAGAGGCTCAGCCGGTCCCGTCCGGTTCAGGTCCAGCTCTTGCGTGAGTTTTGGATTCAGGTTCAGCTGGCTGAGGCGAGGATGAGGAGGGCAGTCAGATCTTGATGTCCTGGGACTCCACCATCTTGGCGAGCGTCTTCTTCACTCTGAGGATGGTTAGGCGGGAGGCGGGGTTATGAGCCCAGCACTCCGACATCAGCTTCAGCATGGCTCGAAGGCACTACGGAAACACCCACAACACACACACAGTCAGAGAAAATACAAACGTCCAGGATGTAAGCAGAGAGGCGTCGGGTCCTGACCTCGTCGCTGTTCCAGCGGTTGGACACGGTCGGCCGCAGTCCTTTAACACACACCACCTCCAGCATGTCCTCGTAGGAGGGGTCAGAGGGCACCATCTCATAGTAAGGCAGCTGGTAGTCCTCCACAATCCCTGAGCACAAAGACAAGAACGTCTGACGTTACCTGAGCAGGAGAGACGCTCACCTGTCCTTCACCTGCAGAGTCTGAACACCTTCTGTTTCACTGTGCATTCTTTCTGTTCCCTCTGTTAGCCTCGCTCCCTTCAGGTAGAGTTAACAAGCTAGCTTTAAGTAGCGGCTAGCAAGATCGTTAACAAGCTAGCTTTATGTAACAGGTAGGTAGGTGTGTGTGTGTGTGTATGTATGCGTATACATGTATGTCTGTGTGTGTGTGTGTGTGTGTGTGTGTACCTCCGGTTCCACAGCGTCTGGCCATCTCCCAGATGATGAGTCCATAGCTGTAGATGTCGGCCATGATGTACGCCTGGAAGTGGTTTTTGTTGAGAGACTCGTCCAGAACCTCGGGTGCCATGTAGCGCCTCGTCCCCACACGCGTGCTCAGAGGGACGTCCACCTCGTTAGTGTCACTACGGCAACGTTAATCATACTTAGTTTCACTTTCTTTACAAAGATGAAAACACATTTAAATATGATCCCAAACGACGTTCAGACATGATGAGTAAAACCCGATTTAACCTCAAATGTTAAATAAAATACATAAAATAAAAAAAGATTCAAGTTATTTATTAATGTTTCATTAATTACAGCGTCTGGTTGTAACGAGCTCCTGATTATTACTATATTTTATTTCGTTTTCACCTATTTTTATTCAGAAACAGTTCAGGTTTTTAAACTAAAATGAGTTTTAGATCTGATGTGATGAAACCTGATTAAACCTGCTAATAAGTCTGTACCTGTTGAACTTGACGGCCAGGCCGAGGTCGGCGATGCAGCAGGTTCCGTTCTTCTTGATGAGGAGGTTCTTGCTCTTCAGGTCTCGGTGTGCGATGGCGGGCTTCCCCTGCGTGCCGTAGATCTCGGTGTGCAGGTGGCAGAGGCCGCAGGCGGCGGAGAACGCCAGCCTGAGCAGCGCCGCCGTGTCCAGCGTGGTCAGCTTCAGGTAGTCGTAGAGCGAGCCGTTCTCATGGTAATCCGTGATCAGGAAGAGCTGCGTGAAGGTGCCCGTCCCCTTAATGTCCGCCGCGATGAAGCCTGAGGGCGGGACAGACACATGACTGACAGGTCATACCACCTCTCACCTGCAGATTAATAGACCAAGATTAAGACCAAATTATGCATGTTTATAAGGAGAGTCATCTTTTTGACACGCGTCTCGCTCCGTCTCTGCCGCGTCTCGTCAGTCTGACAGACGACAGTGTCTTTACACTTTAAATCATCCAGTAACTGTAAAATCTATAAACGTATTGATCCTGATTGGGTTTGTTTCTGCTGACGTGCCTGTCAGACAGAAGATGGGGCAAATCTGCTTCACGCCGCTCACGTCGGACAAAACTCAGGACTCTCCAAACCCGCCACTCTGCCAGACACGCCCACTTCAGGCAGCTGGCCAGGTGTGATGAGGTGTACAGAGTTTTAATTTCTCAGACTGGTTTTTTCATCTCGCTTCACAGAGAGAAGTCAAACGGTGCCGTTATCCACATTTATATAAGATCTCTGACCACGGCGGCGGTGGGCGGAGTCACATGATGCCTTTACACACCAGGTACATATGAACTGATTATTCTGATTTTTTGCTCAGGTGTGACAGAATCAGAAAAAAAAGCCGTGGAATCAGAACTTCTGCTTCTGTGACACATTCATGATGAATCGGATTTCTGCCAACGCCACTTGTCTGAACTTCCTGTCAGCCGGAAACGCTGCATCAAACCTACATTTTCATTAAAATAATTCATTAAATAAAGTTTAATACGATAAACACCATGAAATATTACCAGAAAAACCAAGAGTGACTATCTTAGCCAAATCTTTTTATGACTTTCATATAACGAGCTTTTCATTTTCAGTTGCTCTTTATTTTATATCAAAAGCTGCAACTAATGACGTATTATCTGCCGATTAACATTTTATCTGTAAAATCTCAAAAAATACAGGAATGTCTTTAAAGTATTAATTTTGTTTGACTGACAACCAAAAAACAAAACGACTGAAGTTACAATGATCAGAAACGGGAGAAAATGTTTGGCAGAATGACCAGACTTCTGCTGAGATTTACTCTGCGTTGGTACTTTTTAAGGAAACGTACCGAGGATGTTCTCGTGTCTCATCAGGACGGTCTGATAGATCTCCGTCTCTCTGAACCAGCTGGCTTCCTCTCTGGTGAAGAAGACTTTCACCGCGACTTTCTCTCCCCTCCAACGGCCGAGCCAAACCTCGCCGTACCGACCTTTACCGATCTGACGCACCATCTGGATCTGCTTAGCGATGGTCCGCTGCACCTGAGAGCGAGAGAGAACATGTAAAAACACGTATGTAAGTGCACATGCTGTACATGTATGTATATAATTTGGGGTTGTAGTTCTGTGTCTTACCAGCAGGGGGAGTCCTGAGCCGCTGCCTGAGCTCTGTGATTGGTGGATGAGGTCTTTGAGAGACTCTCCAGCAGGAATGAAAACTTCCTGTTCCAGATCCCTGTGATACCGCTGACGCTCGCTCTGCCACTTATACCTGAAACACACACACACACACACACACACACAACTCTGAAATTCAAACTTAAAGGCCCAGATTCATAAAAACGATAAGGTGTGCAGCATTGCCTTAATGTGAGCTGTGATAACTGAAGCTCATTCATAAAACTTCTAGATGATAGTTGCTCCGCTGTCACCTAAAGCAGCGTTGCTGTGAGGTGTGACAGGTAAAAGATGAAGATCAGCGTGTTAACGAGCTGCTGCATGTTNGCGTTGCTGTGAGGTGTGACAGGTAAAAGATGAAGATCAGCGTGTTAACGAGCTGCTGCATGTTTATGGTCACCATTTCTCCTGATTCACCTGGTTTAAACACACATTCTGCTTCAGACGCTAAAATAACAGGAAAACGTGCATTTTAACCTCCATAGTGTGATCACGCTGCCGGGGGAGGGGGGGGGGGGGGGGGNGGTGAGGTGATGTTTAACAGAGCGCCTGAACGTGTCTCAGATCAGATCAAAACTCAGCATTTAAAAACTGATCAGCTGATAGTTTATCTATCAAAGTTATTGATCACTAACACGTGTGAGTAAATACAGTTTAGATGTCGCCCAGATTTCATACCATGAAATTTACCCGCAGAATGAAGCAGGTCTGAATGTTAACGTGTGGGTTTGTTTTATGAATAGCTACATACATGTAAATAAGGAAATATCACAGTAACGCCTCTTTAAGGCTAACGCTAACACATGTCACTAACAGGCGTTTATGAATGAGGGAACGTGGTTACACCATGATATTAGCATGTAGCGATGCAGTTAAACATGGCTAACGTTTATGAAGCTGGGCCAAAGTATCGACAGTTGCATCTTAAGGACATTTCTGGATTTGTTTTTCAGGATCCACTTTGTTTCCGCTCGTACAGGTGTGTGCAGGTGAGTTCTTACCTGTAGTAGCAGACCACGGTGACACAGATCAGAGTGCAGCAGCACACAGTCATGGAGATGAGGAAAGCCAACCAGTGAGCGCTGTCAAAACCATCTGCAAACACCAAAAACACATTCTGAGCATTACAACCTGCTCTGGTTCATCCAGATCTATGCTAAAAAAATGAACAATTCAATCCAGTTACAACTGATTTCTGCTAACCTGATTAAAACCAGCTACACCTGGCTCTGGTTAACCCACTGTTAACTTTACTAAGACCATTTTCAGATCGTTTGTTCTGGTCTGAATCAGGAACTAAATTGTTGGTTTGGTTCAGTTTCACACAGAAAAACATCAAATCAAACCAGAATCTATAGCAAATGTCATGTGACAACACTCTCTCTGCTCATTGGTCAGAAATGTCTGTATATTGTACATTTTATACATTCTGTGTATATTGTACATTTTTTGATCGTATATTTGTATTTATCTTGTATATTTTTCTTTTCCTTCCTGAGCACTATGCACCAGAGCAAATTCCTCATATGTGAAAACTTACTTGGCAAAAATAAATCTGAATCTGAATCTGGGCGGAGAAAGAAAATCCAAACAGGAAGTAGTTTCCTGTGAAGGTCAAAGTAAATAACATGAATGTGGATCCTTTCCTCGTCATGTTTGATCATCAAAGCTTTAACTACTGTAAAGTTTGTTTTTTGATTAATTTCTGGATATCTGACAAGCATCTTATATAAAACAAACTTTACCACAGGTGTAGTGAAGCCTAACCACACATGACCCTCTCTGTTACTGATCGATCAAAGGATCAATAGATTTACATGTGGTATGTTCAGATCAGGAATGCTCCATAGTTTGATGTTGGATTGTTTTGTTGTGAACCTGATGATTGTTGATTGCTGTGTTCATATATAACAAACTAGGTGTGCTAACGAGCCAAAACAACCGGCTTTGGTTCGTTAACTTGGTACAGGTGGGGTTTAGGGGTTTAGGGGGTTACCGGGGTGCAGCAGGGGGGGCAGGGTGGGCTGCAGGTTTATGTTACAGAGGTCAGTGTTGCAGCACTCGATCGTCCTTCTGGTCTGAGCCCGTGGAGAGTCCTGTCAATCAATCAATCAATCAGTCAATCACATCATCAATCAGTAAGTGTGTGTGTGTGTGTGTGTGTGTGTGTGTGTGTACCTTGCACTGGAAGTGTGAGCCCTCATACTTCATGCAGCCTGAGGTGAGGATGGTTTCTCCGTGTTCGTCCTCCTCAATGATCGCAAAGCACTGACCGTTAGTCCTGGACGACACACACACACACACACACACACACACACACACACACACACACACACACGTTAATAAATGCGAGTTAAAGTCAGGATTTCCAGCCTGCTCTGGGCTCGGCTGTACGGACTTACAGGCACGTGTTGTTCTTGGCGTCCTCGGGACAATGTCCGGAGCAGTGGCAGCTCAGGAAGCGGGCGGCGTCCTCAGGGGCGATGGTGGAGTCCTCATTGGACCGCCGAGCCTCAGATTTCACCCCTGTCCCCTGAAGGACGTGGTCTGGATTCTGACCTGCCGCTGGACACAAACACAGAGTCAGAATCCTAACAAACTGGAGTGTGTTGGACGTGTCCAGCAGGGGGCAGCAGTGAGACGGCTATAAACCGAGCTGAATGATTCTACCACACACCAACACAATACCAAATAAAAAAATCAGTGTTGGACGTAAAACAGTGATTGTAAGATTTCTTTCTCTGGTCAGATATTAATTTTTGTTGCATAAATCAGGAGATCAGCAGCAGATTCATTGCAACATGCAAGAGAAATAAAAGCTGCAAAGCTCCTGATCAAAGGGAGATTTCACTAAGATTAAGAGGAGATTCATTAAACTAAATGGATGAGAGTTTATTCTTGATAAAGTGTTTTATCACAAACTAAAGTTTAAAGTTTTTATCATGAACTAAAGTGTAAATAAATGGCTCAGACAGACGAACATTGGTATCCAAAGAGCTACAGAGCTGCGAGGCTAAAAACAAGCCAGAAAATCCTCATTACACAAACGGAGGCTTCTGCTCAATGCTACAGCGTTCCTCCTCTCACAGCAACAGGAGGAGGAGGAGGAGGAGGTCGATAGACATGTTCTGAGCTCTAACTCAGACTTAAGGACTTCTATGAAGCTGAGATACGTAAAGAACTTTAACAGTTTGACTGTTCTATGCTGGGCTCATAACTTATCAATCAACCCTTGTGATCACCTCTTTCTCTCTCACAGGTTCAGATGTGGAAAAACATGAAAAAAATCAGATGAGAGATTTGTAGTGTTTTACAGTGTTTTTTGGACTAAACGTGATCATATTGATGTGTGATTGGCAGGAGCTGATCACTGATCAGATCGATTGATTTTGTGCTTCGTCAGATCATTAAAGGAGCCATAAGAAAGCTTAGAGGTGACATAACAGCTTCTTTCCTTCCTTTCCTCCTCCCGCTCAGAATAAACAGACTCTGAGGTGTGTGTACGCTCACCTTCTCATGTCCAGACATGAAATCACCTGCACACCTACACCTTAAGCTGCCTGGTTTCCACGGTAACCGCCTCTGTCTGCATTACAGGACAACACTTTGTTTTTGTCATCCACTCTCTAAACCTTCAAAAGCCAGATTCAGAGTCCAGATAATTACAAAAAACACATTAAATCATTTCCTCAGCTCAAAGTCTCATGTTAAAAAAGCCAAAATAACTCAGGGCTGACCTCTGACCTCTGATCCACTGTAATGTGTCTCACACATTAAAATCTGGACTTTATGTAGTTTTAATCTCAGACTGGAATGTTTTTTATTTTATTACAATCAGAATCTGAAAAACCTCAGAGACAATCTCTTGGCTCCGCCTCCCTCCCAGCCCTGGAGAGCCCTGATTGGCTGCCGAGCTATGATTGACTGGAGGAGGAAGGAGAAATACGAGGAGTGTGTGCGAGGCTGGAAATGTCTGCTGTGTGTGTGTGTGTGTGTGCGCCCTCCACATGTGTGCTTAATTGTGCCGGCAGTCAGAGTGGAGTCTGAGGTCTGGCAGAGAGCATGCTGGGTAATCAGTCTGAGTCCATGTGCTCTTAAAGGAGCAGCTCTGTGTTTCTGTACGTCAGATAAAATCCTCCATCGTCTCGGAGGTTTGGAGATGAAGCAGCAGAACGTTTGCTTCCCATGACAAACGCAGACAAACTTTACGAGTCGCTGACAAAGTAAAAAGCGTTTTCACAAACGATACGATGAACACGCAGCTAGCAGAAATTAGAGGGAAAAGAAAAGTTAGGACACCGTGTCTCATTATAATCGGATAACTTTAAAGGCCATCTTTACAAATAAAACGCCGTTTACGTGTTCTGGCTGTTTGTCCTGCAGGAACGACCACGCCATTCCTACATCACGGTGTTTCTGCTATCCGTGTCAGGCTCAACCTGTCAGGCTAACTCAGCTGTCTTAGCTGTGACTTTAATGCTAATATTAGCATGCTAACATGCTGATGGCATGTCACTGTAATACTCAGCATGTAAGCGTTTAGCATGGAGCGTTACCATGCAAGTGTGCTAATGTTTAGCATGTTGGCATGTTGAGTATAGATGGATGCTAAACTCAGCTATCGTGCCAATATTACCAGACATTCTGGTACCAAATGGTGACTCAGCATCACTTCATGCAGCGTTTGTTTTGCTACTGCAAAACCACAGTGACATTAAAACACACATCTGTCACATGAACTATAAATCGGTTAAACGGCGTTAGATTAGTTGGTCCTGTAGCGGATCAGACTCAGAGCGAACAGGAAGCTGAATGCCGCTCGGCTCTGGTTTCATCTGCGTCATCACTTCTGAGACGACGTGTCAGCTGATCCGCACAAACATGACCGACATCAAACGTCCCGTCAGCGCCGTCATTAAACCCACGCCGCCAGACACGCCGAGGGANACCGACATCAAACGTCCCGTCAGCGCCGTCATTAAACCCACGCCGCCAGACACGCCGAGGGACCCGAACACGCTAATAAACACGCAGCCACCAGCTAATGGTTCTTCTACGGCCGCTGTGCTAACACAACAAAACTCTGCACTTCCTGTTTGTCCGGGAAAGTAATCAGATTACATCAACACCTTCAGCATCACTTCGTCTTATTTAAAGTCGTTCTCAGATCTCAGATCGTTTGTTCTGGTCTGAATCAGGAACTAAACTGTTGGTTTGGTTCAGTTTCTCACAGGAAAACATCCAATCAAAGCAGAATCTCTCAGCTAAAGTCATGTGACAACACTCTCTCTGCTGATTGGTCAGAAATGTCTGTGGGCGGAGAAAGAAAATCAAAACATGTTAGCGAAGACTGACGTGTTTCCACCTTTAACAACATCCTTTTGATTTGAACATCAAAGGTGGAGTTTACTTAACGTTACACACACACACACACACACACACACACACACACACACANCAAGCAAACTGCTCTAGACTTGGTTTGGAAGCAGCAGAGATGTGAACCTCTGCTGTTGTGTGTTTGTTGTGTGTTTGCTGTGTGTCTGTTGTGTGTCTGCTGTGTGTTTGTTGTGTGTCTGTTGTGTGTTTGCTGTGTGTTTGTTGTGTGTTTGTTGTGTTTGTTGTGTGTCTGTTGTGTGTTTGTTGTGTGTGTGTTGTGTGTTTGTTGTGTTCGCTGTGTTTCTGTTGTGTGTTTGCTGTGTCTGTTGTGTGTTTGTTGTCTGTTGTGTTTGTTGTGTGTTTGCTATGTGTCTGTTGTGTGTTTGCTGTGTGTCTGTTGTGTGTTTGCTGTGTGTTTGCTGTGTGTTTGTTGTGTGTTTGCTGTGTGTGAGTGTTGTGTGTTTGCTGTGTGTGTGTTGTGTGTTTGCTGTGTGTGTTGTGTGTTTGTGTGCAGGAACGAGGCGTTCGTGCTCCTTCTCGTTGCTCTGCTCTTTGTTTTCCACTTTTACAGCCCAAACTTTGCTCCATCTACTTCCTCACATGTTTATTCAGTCACGCCTGCGTTGCTATGGAGATGAGGAGCAGCTGAAAGCTTCCTGGTGGTAATTAACAGCACAACGCTCGTTAAAGGTCGGCGTAAGCAGACAGCAGGCTGTTTTTCTGCATTTCCGTCTCTTATGTTTAACAGAATAACGATTTTTAACGATCTGCTCTGCAGCAACGTTTGGGAAAATTTCGCCGTTTCCTGTTCCTAAACTCTGGAATTCCCTGTTATCGGAAAAGTCAACGTGTCCTTTTTAAACCTTCTTCAGACTTTTTTTTAAAAAAATCATTTTATCTTCCATTAACTGTCATAACTGTTCTTATTAGGGGTTAATTTTATTTCTTAATTATTATGACTGTTTTACTGTTTTTAATTATGTGTTAAACTGTCTGTTCTGTAAAGCACCTCGTACTTTTATTTTGAAAGGTGTCACACTGATCAGCTCAGCATTACACCTCTGACAGGTGAACAACGCCAAGGTGAGGATAAATCAGACAGGAAGTTGATGTTGAACAGGAAAATGTGGAGCATGAGGATCTGATTAATTTAAATTAATATGTCTTAAATCTAATCTTAAATCTTTTTTAATCTTAAAATATATTTTGCTGACAGCAAAAAGTTTGAGCTCGTTTTGTTTCGGTAAAATATCTTTGCTGTTATTTCATGTTTCTGTGCTGAAAGTCTTTCCTTTATAAAGTGTGTGTGTGTGTGTGTGTGTGTGTGTGTGTGTGTGTGTTGAACAGTGTTTATTACAGATGAAAAATGCGAGGGGAAATGAAGATGGTGTGAAAGGTGAAAATGTGTCCTGAGGGACGGCAGGATGTTTCCGCTGAACAATGGCGTGTGGAGTGTTTAGCGGCGCTGAGCGCACACACGGTGCCATACAGGAAACGCTTAATGTGCAGACAGGAAGTCAGAGCGGCAACAATCAGCTCAATAGCTTCCTGCAGGAGGAGCGACGGCCGCTCAACCAGCAGAACATACCGCATCTTATGACTTCATGTATGTGACAACTGATGTGTAACATGTACAATTCTTCCTGTTTTCCATGAACCATTTCTCAGCGTTCTAACTAATGCAGGCGTGTGCACAGTATTTCTCAGTATTAGCGTGTCCTCGTGTGTCTCAAAAAAGAATATGAAAGAGAGTTTCAGCATGACAGAAAAACTTTACTAAATATCTTCAGCACACATTAACACGTCTACGTTAATATAACACGTCTACATGTTAAATACGCTACACATCTACACGTTGATATAACACGTCTACACGNGTTAATATAACACGTCTACATGTTAAATACGCTACACATCTACACGTTGATATAACACGTCTACACGTTAAATACGTTACACATCTACTGTACACGTTGACAGAACACATCTACATGTTAAATACTCTACACATTGATATAACAAGTCTACACTTTAATACAACACGTGCACACGTTACATACACTACACATCTACACATTGATATAACACGTNTCTACACTTTAATACAACACGTGCACACGTTACATACACTACACATCTACACATTGATATAACACGTCTACACGTTAAATACGTTATACATCTACTGTACACGTTGATAGAACACGTCTACATGTTGATATAACATGACTACACGTTGATATAACATGTCTACATGTTAATATAGCACATGATATAACACGTCTACATGTTAATGTAACACGTGTACAAGTTAATGTAACTCGTGTACACGTTAATGTAACTCGTGTACACGTTAATGTAACTCGTGTACACGTTAATATAACACATCTATGACAGAAACACAGAAACTACAGATGAGTCACAGGACGTCAATAAAGGAGTGGAAAACGATAAGACGACAGAAAGGGCCTCTACAGCTCCGTGTGTGAGTGTATGTGTGTGTGCATGTGTGTGAGTGTGTGTGTGAGAGTGTATGTATGTGTGTATGTGTGAGAGTGTGTGTGTGTGTNTGCATGTGTGTGAGTGTGTGTGTGAGAGTGTATGTATGTGTGTATGTGTGAGAGTGTGTGTGTGTGTCAGACATGAGCTCCAGTCTGAGTCAATCACAGTCGTAACTCTTTACTGAGCACCACCCTGCTGCTATCAGCCCGCTGTGTGTGTGTGTGTGTGTGCAGTGATTGCTGGGTGATAAGGTNCACCCTGCTGCTATCAGCCCGCTGTGTGTGTGTGTGTGTGTGCAGTGATTGCTGGGTGATAAGGTGACCTTGCTGATGGTCAGAGCTGTGACTTTATGACTCACTACTAGGACTAACTGTGTGTGTGTGTGTGTGTGTGTGTGGTGATTTTTGCGCTCTTAGCGTGTTTAAATCTTGTTTTCATGTTCTTACCATCACCGCTGATGTTCAGCAGCAGAGCAGCTGCTAACACAGCGAGGCAGAACGCCACCGCCGCCATCCTGCAGCACGGCGGGACCAGGACAGGACCGGGACTCTGAGAGGTCTTCAGGCAGCAGCTGGTCTGCGTGGCAGACCAGGACAAAACAGTCTGGTTCTGCAGAAATCCTGGAGCAGGATTTGTGGAGGAGGCCCAGAGTGAAGGACTACCAGGAGGAGGACAGGAGAACAGAAGGACAGAAGGACGCAGCGAGTAGAAGTCACCAGTCCAGGTTGTCCTCAGAGGCTGCCTGGGTCCAGAACCCTGAGGGACAGAAATGAAACCTTTGACGTCTCACGCATTTAAAGCAGCAGCAAAAAGACCGGATCTGGAAGCTTGGGGACCATGCCAGCTCTGTCCCTCTTTTTCAGATACCATGACTTTTGACCCCTGCTGGCCTGGTGCTGGCCCTGACAGCACAAATAACCACCAAATTATTTGTCCAGTGGTTCTTCTGCAATTATAGAAGCAGCCTTCCACGCCACGAATAACCACGTCGCAATTAGTGGGCACCAAGCAGAGTGTGTGTATGTGTGTGTTGTAAATTAGTGCTGAAGCCAGCTGGTGTTTGTCATTTTTCATTTGGCTGTGAGGACAAAGAGTCCGACCTGTGACCCACTTTTCACACGTCACATGGAGAACAAAGACACGCACACAAACACAGTCACACACACACACACACTTGTGCGCACGCATGCACAGACACACACATTAGTATGTAGGTAATGAGTGGCAGCATTATTCACGAATGTTTTCAAGTTATTTCATGTTATATGTTTTCAGTTTTTAGCTGGATTCCCAAAGCCTGGACCATGTTCTGAGAGAGACCAGGTTCTAAGGTGTACCATGTTCTGAGAGAGACCAGGTTCTAAGGGATTTTCACCTCACTGCCACAACAAAACCATCTGTGTGTATCAGTGTTGTATTTAGAGAGGGGGGGGTGNCCTCACTGCCACAACAAAACCATCTGTGTGTATCAGTGTTGTATTTAGAGAGGGGGGGGTGATGAGGCAGGTTCAGGAAGGACCTTCTGTTATGAGCCCCTAAGACAGGAAGATGCACGCGCACACGCACACACACACACACACACGCACACACTGACAGCTGAACTCATAAACAGAAAGTCAAACTGGAAACTCAACAACAAATAAATATGAATAAAGACTGACCTGTGACCCCACATAACACACACTGGACCGCTGCACACGTGTGTGTGTGTAACAGGTACGTGTACCAAATACACTGGAAAAGTACTTTCTTCTTTCCTATTCACTTTGTACTTTTTACCATTCCTATTTTTAACTTTGTGTATTTTATATATTTCAGCTTTGTATGTTTTTGCACAGAGGACCGAGTCACATGTATGATGTGTATGTGACAAATAAAAACCAACATAACAAACAAACTTATTTTTAATACATCCTGATAAACGTTTAATACAGACGTGTTCCAGATTTGACAGATTCTCTCGTATAAACTCCAGGTGTCAGGTAACTTTCACTCCCGCCTCCTCCTCCTTCTCCTCCTCCTCAGACTCGTCTCACGTCTTTACTGTCCTGCCCAGCAGCAGCAGACAGAGGTTTGGATATTTTTAGTCTGCTTTAAGTCACACCTGTCTATGAATTCACCTGGAACAGATGAATTGATGAATGTATCTATAAATAAAACATGTCTTTTTGATATAAACTGAAGGCAGGGGAATCGAACCTACACCATGTCCGCTCTCTTCTGTTTGTGCTAACGTAGCAAAGCCGCTGGGCTAGATCTTGGAGCAGGAACGTTCAGCGTGACAGGAATGAAAATGAAAGCAGGTATTGTTCACGTCCCACCTGTACAGATAAACCGGCTTTATGGGGAGGCAGCGAGGCGTGGCCGGCCCCCAGGGGAAGGAATTTGAGGTCATGGCGCTCTGAGGATGCTGGGAAATGTGGTGGGACAGAAACCCAAGCAGAGGCTGAGACCGCCGGAGAAACGGAGCTCTTTAAAGCTTTTATGGAGCTTCTGTAATCACTTTTCATTCGGCTGCAGAAGTAGCCGGCTATGAAAAATGATATCACACCGCCATGCTGACCAAGCTGCAGCATCACGTTTAACACAGGAAATACTCTGAGATTTACTGCCGCCATCAGGATTTCTACATGGCTGTAAGCAGCAGCATCCGTCTGTGAGGACTACAGATTTAACAGATTAAACAGATTCAGAGTTTGTCAGATTCTTCACAGAATCACTCTGATCTTTACGACAGAAACGTTTTGAGGTTTTAGCTGAAAGTTCTAGACTTAAACAGCGTTAAATGGCATAAACCTCACAGCCCTCTGAAAAAATGACCCGCGTCCTGCGTCACAGGCATTAATAAATGAATAATCCCACCCTAACGCCTCCCCCACTTCCTCCGCTGGTCGGCCTGTGAGGGACCAGACATCAATAATCACGCCGTAATGCGTCTCCACGTCCCGCCGTGCAAGAATGGCGGCAGACTAAACAAAGCGAGGCTGAGCCCTGATTGGACGGCTGAAAAAGACGAGAGCTCTGAGCTCTACAAACAAACGCAGTAACAAGGGAGAGCAGGAGATCTGATATGTTTGCATTTTTATTATTGATTCATCCAAAGCTTCTCATCAGTCATATGAGGAAAAACTGAATAAACCATTTTATAATCACATCTGGGGAGCGCTTGACAAAACAAGTTGCTTTTTTGTGGTATATTTATGAGGAAAATAAACAAAAACAAATAATAGCCAAAATATCATCTGATCACATATCAGCCTCAAAACTCCAACACCAGTCAGGCTGGAGTCAATACGCTGCAGTTATCATACCACAAGCTTAAAATTAAATTTGATACGATGATTAATTGATAATTAACATCCTTACAAGCAGATTACCAAGATAGACTCTGTGTAATCATAAGTCATTAGATCAATAATACTAAATACAAAACAATCACATGACCCAAAATATATAACCAACTAATCACAATGCTGCACTGTTTGACCAATCAGATCCCAGCGTTAGTTTCAGTTGCTGTCTACGTCTCTCCTCAAACTCTTTCAAACTTTCCTCCGTTTCCATGTCGTTTTCTTTTCATTCTCTTCGTCATCAAGCTTCTTTTCCTGTTTACTCAATTTCATTTTCAGGTTTTTGTTTCTTATTTTTTTCTCTCTTTGTTTCTCTATCTTAAGCTTTCTTTCTTTTCCCTCTCATCTTTTCATTTCCCCTCTTTCTTTTCCCCCATTCCATATTTTACTTTCTTTCCTCCACTCAGCTGCCTCCTCTCACTGCTGCTTCTCATTTATCCTCCTCTTCCTCTCCTTCCACCTTGGCCCCGTTCCCCGTCCCCTGCAGGGGCCCCTCCTCACGGGCAGGCCTCTGGCTGCAGCAGCAGCAGCATTAGCAGCAGCAGCATTAGCAGCAGCAGCATTAACAGCAGCAGCAGCATTAACAGCAGCATTAGCAGCAGCATTAACAGCAGCAGCAGCAGCATTAGCAGCAGCATTAACAGCAGCAGCAGCATTAGCAGCAGCCAGAGGTGGTCAACCTGTGGCTCCTGAGCTGCACGCAGCTCTTCTAGTCATATCATGTGATCTCATTATATATCCTTTTGTTGTTTTCAAAATTGTATATTTCCATGTCTGTAGTGTAAATTATACATATAAATTTGCAACCGACAAAGTAGCAAACTATTAACCTTTGTTGTCATGGTTACAGTGTCAAGGTCATGAGGAAGTCATGGCCTGTCACAAATATGTGTGTGTGTGTGTGTGTGTGTCAGACTGTTTGTTTCATGCACACTAAAGCTTTGACTGAGGCAGTAACATGTTGTTTTTTTATGTAAACACCATAACAGGAACTCTGCTGCTCTGAGGAACAGACGGAGGTCATGGGTTCGCAGCCTGCTGAAGACGACTGACGAGGCTGAGTCCCCGGAGGTGTTTTTAATGACTGTAATCGCCATAGAAACAGGTCAATCCATCATCAGTACAGTGTTGCCTTTGTCCTCTGGCTGAGTCATAAAACAAACACACTCAGACCATAAATACGACAGTGGGATCATAAATCTGGCTGCAGCCTGGCGACAGACGACACACGCTGCTGCTACCGCGCCTCAACTTTCATTCAACACACACACACACACACACACACACCAGAAGTCCGAGGCCACCCCAGATTTAAAACAAAATCATCAATACACTACTTTATAACTTACTGCACAGGAAATGACAAAAACACGTAAAATAAATGTAATGAGATTTTTTATTTCATTACTTTATGCTTCCGGCTGAATTGTTCCTGCTGTGTTTTATTTTATATCAAACACATTTACATATATGGTATTTGAATGCATTCTTAGTTTAGTTTTTTTTCATGTCTTTTTACATTTTTTGTCCACACTCTGAGAATAAAGGTGAAACTGTGCCCTGTTATCCCCGTTAATATTACCGTTTATATTACCGTTTAAAATGGAGCGGAGACACAAACACAGAGAATTCCCAGAATTCCTGTTAATAACTCCTCCCACTGCCTAAAGTTAAAGTGTGTGTGTTGTTATCTTAGTTTATATGATTAATGCTGAGATTACAAAAATAAAGCAGCAATCGAACTTGAATCAAACCCCAAAAATCCCAAAACCATCAAACAAAAACACATCAACACCAAAAACATCAGCCTGTTTCTGCTGTCAGAGGTCAGCTGACCTGCTTCTTATCAAGCCCCGCCCCCCTCCCTCTAAACACAGCTGCTGGAATGTGTGAGCCAGGTAATGGAAAATGCTCGCACACACACACACACACACACACACACAGGAAGTCACAGCTCTGATAGCAGCTTCGCTGTGAACAGACTGTGAGGAAAAACAAAAGGTTTTCCTGGCGGCAAGAAGTACAATAAACCCATCATCTTAGTTTTTGTAAAAGTGATGAGCTTTCTAAAGATGTTTTCACCCTCTTCCTCCTGTCAGTGTTGGGTCTAGTTGAGATTGTATCTGTGGTGGTGGAGCTGATCCAGAACCAGCAGAGAGTCTGAACTGGTCTGATCCCAGTACAAAAACCTGGAAACGTGTGAACTGAATCCCAGTTAACTAACTTTCTCTGGAGACATAAAGACTAAAGGCAGAAAACTAAAACACAGCTGGAATTAGCGTGTGTGTGTGGGTGGTCTGGTTGTAGCGTGGACTCACTGAAGAGAGACCGGCTGGTTTCCTCCACCACGCCGTCTTGGAAACGACAGTCAGGCCACAGAGCCGTCCACAGACCACATGACCATTTAGGGGGTCCGTGTGTGTGTGCGCGCGCGCGCGTGTGTGCGTGCATGTGTGTGCATATGTGCAAGGGAGTACAAGAAATAGAAAGTCTGAAATATTGACAGAAAAAGAACAAAGAGTGAAGCGAAAGAAACTAAGTGAGAGAGAAAATGACAGAATCAGAAAGACAGAAAGAAAGAAAGAAAGCAGACAGACTGAAAGAGACATATTTAAGGTCTGACATCTTTTTATGTTGAGGCTGTTTGACCTCCAAATGTTCCACTGACTCAAAATGGCTGCTAAATATAGTGCATGTGTGGGAGGGGGGGNGGGAGAGAGAGAGAGAGCGAGAGAGATGCACGCTAAAGCTTGAGATAAAGAGAACAGATTGATTCTGTGACCATAATCAGACTGAAATCTATCATGAGTGTCATTATTCCCTTAATCAGAGTACAGACACAAAAAAACATAGCATGTATGTAAATACACACACACACACAGAGCATAGGAAGAACAGAGAATGACGAGTTCAGACAGGAAGAATGGCATTTGATGTCAGACCAGAGTGTGTGTGTGTGTGTGTGTGTGTGTGCGTGTGTGTTCTGACTTTCACACTGACAGATTTATTGCTGACAGATCTCACTGGCTGCTTTTACAAAATGATAATAATAATAATAATAATAACTGTAGGAAATGCGTGTGATTGCTGTGCTGAGCAGCATGATTATACTGCAGATTTTTAAGTTTATGTTTTTATGAACTACTTTAGCATTTTGCCACAATAGAACCATAATAACTCATTAAACATATAGGTCAACATAGTAAAGTTATGTGTAGTTGATCAATATGTAGTACTGATCATGCTGAAAGTTTGCATGGTATACGATATATAAAATCAAGTTTATCTGAATGGGAATTATAGTTATTTTTACATTATATAATTCATAATAACAAATGATGTTATAATGAGCTTTAGCATAAAGTTACATCAGCATCTTATACACTTTTGATTGATGTTTATTTAATAAGCATTTTTCATGGAGTTTCTGCTGTAAAAAGCATCTATAAAATACATTACAGCCAATTAGCTAATTAGGAAATAATGTAATATATAATTCATAATAATTCATAAACTGTACATGTCTTGTTTTCTTAGTAAGGATGAGATGATGAACATGTTTGCTATGTTTGGCTGCTGTATGTTGTATTTAGCAGTTTTAATGGAGTTTCTACTGTAAACAGCACGTAAGGTATAAAATACATTACAGTGCCCATTAGAAAATAATGCAATATATAATTCATAAACAGTAAAAACCATCATGAGATTTGACAGTCTATTTGAGTGTAATAATGAGCAGATATCAATTAAAATGGAGTTTCTACTGAACACAGTATCTCAGTTATAAAATACATTACTGTCAATAGGACGCAATACACAATCATTAGTATTTATGACATAAAATTTCATAAACGATAAATTATTTCAACATGGACCCATTTGTACATTTAATCAGTGACCAATGTGATGCATTTTAGAATTGGAATGAAGTTTTTAACTTTTGTAGATATTACCACAATGGTTGTGTATGGGATTTTTAAAACTTATTAATAATTCATAAAGTATAGCAGATATCAATAACGCAAGAGATAGCACACTTCTACAAAGAATTCTGCATGGATTGACACGGCTTGCCTTGGCATGTCAAGTACAGTATGTAGGAGGAGATACAGGACAAACGTCAATTTTAAAAAGCATTTTTTTGCAGTATCCCTTTAATTATGTAAAATTATTCAGATATTATGAAAATGCATAACAGGGCATGAAATTATGCACGCATTGAGAACAATATTTGCAGTATGGATGAGCAAAACACAGTAGAATACTAGTAAGAGGAAGTATGCACGACAATACGACTGTGATTGCATCTTTGCATCCGCTACCTACCGCTAAAAAACAGCTGTGTCACCGTCCGCTACCTACCGCTAAAAAGCAGCCGCGTCACCGTCCGCTACCTACCGCTAAAAAGCAGCCGCGTCACCGTCCGCTACCTACCGCTAAAAAGCAGCCACGTCACCGTCCGGCCCGCACGTCTGTTACCTACCGCTAACAGAGGACAAATTAATAATGTCACCTTTCCAATATTTACAACAAAAATGTATTAGTCACACGCATGTACGCGCACACACACACACACACACAGCTCAGTGTAATCAGCACTCTTCCTGCTCTGGTTATTAATCATGCCACATGACAGCAGCAATGACCCAATCAGAGTGTGCAATTAACAGCCAGGAAGCCTCCTGATTGGCTCGTTGGTTGACTTCAGTTGTGGGGTTAAAGGTTAATCTGCTCAAAGTGCTGGGAGAGCGGGGGATGGTGTGTTTGGTGGATTATGTAAGCAAGATTTAAGGGGTAATCACTGGTGCCCCGCCAAAAAAAATAATGTGTGTTTATGTTTTCTGTGTGTGTGTGTGTGTGTGTGTGTGTCTGTGTGTGTGTGAGCGACAGAGGGAAACTAAAAGAAAACCAACCAGTGATGTTTTTCATGTGGCCACAATAAACATGCTGCAGACATTACTCACTGACGGAGAGAGCTGAGCTGGAACAGAGTGTGTGTGTGTGTATTACCTAGCTGGTGGCTCCACGGAAGCAGAGTGTGTGTGTTGGTGCACAGCTCCATGGGAAATGCAGTTTTGCAGCAGAGGAATCCGGTTGGATCCAACCGATGTCACGACCACGAACCTGCGTAACGAAACAGAACAAGCAGCATCACGTAACCACCTAACAAAACGCCATTAAAGATCAACAATCATTCTACTGCAGTAACTCACTCCAGGTTTCATAGAACCTTTATAGACTCCTCAGACCACCTAAAGAACCTAAATCCACTCCATCATTATATCGCTGTGAGTTTGTGGTTCTTCAGGATTTGAAAGAGATAAGTGGAGCAATATGGCTGCCGCCGCCGCCACCGCCACCCCCCATTACACAGGCCTTTATTTGACAGCGGGAGGCAGACGTCAGGAGAGTGACCTGATATTCACACCCACAGAGCAGCATGGAGTAAAGCACGCACACACACACACACACACACACACCGCAGGAGGAATACAACTTCACAGTTTACCTCCTGACACCACAGATAGGTTGTTGTGTTTATAGCCTTTGGTCAACAGCTGTTGTTCACACTAAATTCAAAACTAATCATGACCTTTGACCTTTACTTAACACTAGCACATTCTGTAAGCAATTTATTTAGGACAATGCCATTCAAAATAGCAACTTTTCTTAATGAAGCTGCCAGTAATATTAATGGTACTGCAGTATTACTGCATATAGTGAAGTACTGCTGCTGAAAGTATTTAGTCTAACCTGCAGCAAGTATCACGCGTGTCCTGCAGGGGCGCCAGAGGATACGTCATCAGTAAAATAATAGCATGATTTCATACACATCTGACGTAGCTGCATAACATGAGCGGCACAACAGCTTCATGCTACTTCTGCTCATAGCAGTAGAGTTTAAGTTTAAAATATAGACTTTAAACTGGAAAAACTCCAGAAAACACAAACGTGTCAAAAAAGTTCAGGAAGTGGTTTTGGTCTTTAAAGATGCTTCAGGACACAGCAGCTATCATCACTCCTGTTACATCTGCAGCATGTCTGCTGTTTCTGGCTCAGAAAGCAAACTGAAAAGTTTTTGGTCTCTCTATGTATATATACAACAAATTTAAATTTAAAACTTCTTCCTCTCTCCACTGACCTCCGTCGCTGTTGTTGCTGTCCGTATTAATTGTTACCGGGCTATGAGGCGCTGGCACTGAATGAGGATGAGATGTGACGATGTGCGCATGTGCAGATAAGTGAGACATTTAAAAAAAAAAAAAAAAAAAAACACACATGAATTCCGATCTGAGCGGTCAGACACATCGCCAGAGATCAAGGACTGGATAGCCAGAGATCGAATATGGATCAGATATATGACCACATATGCAAGTGGCCGACCTCTGATATGAAAAAAATCAGATGTGGGTCACTTCAGCATGTAATGTGAACACAGTTATGAGCTACGTTCACATTACATGTTATTTGATTGATTAGTTACACTGCATATTTGTTTATTCTATCACTGAGCACCGAGATTAAATAACTACGCCCCGGTGTACATACTGGTCACTGCACAGTTTAGAGCTGGAGGTTATAAAAGTGGGAGGCGGCGCCTCATCAGGTGTTCCGGCAGGTATGCAGTTTTTCAACTGCAGTATGTAATAATATGAAACACAATCAAGATTTTTTTTTTTTAAACTGTGATGTACAATATGTAAAACTTTATGTTTGATTGTTATGAAATCTATGGAAATCAAAAGACATTCTTTGTAACACAAAGATTTAAGCATGTTTGAAACTCATTTACTGTGAGGAACCTGGTGTCCACAAAGAAGCTACCAGTCATTCTGATGTCACTCAGACCCAAACCTGCTCCAAACTGACCCAAAATGACCTTGTTTGTTTGTGGTTGGTTTCTGCTGGTTTGTGACGTTAAAAGTTTTGTTTGTGTGACTGTGTTTCTCCCATTATTTACTGATTTACCAATCAGCACGACTCAGCAGTTTGTAATCCCAGCACATTCCTGGCACAATGTGCCGGGATTACAAACTGCAATATAAAATGCAAATTTGCAAGTATGATATTATGGCAAAGTATAAAGTGACAGTTGATAACACAAGACTGCATATACGCTGACATAATATCAAAATAAGAAACTAAAGCGAAAATATAAATAATAATTGTCATTGTTATATCAAAATAATTAATTTAATCTTTATGTTCCAACAATGATCAAAAAGTTTTCTCTAATAATACAGTATATTCTTTAATATCTAACAAATTATAAAAGCACAAATGAAAATTTGAACAGCACACAGCACAAAGCACAGTGAGACCATTTTGGGTTAATTTGGAGCAGGACCTGAGTGACCTCAGAATGACCTATAAAATATTCTTTAACCCCTGGGGGTCCTAGGTTTATTTTGGCTGTTTTGCTATTCTTGTCATTTTGGTTCTGAATATCATGTAAAAAATGTTAAGCATGCCAGTATTTGGTATAATTTTTTCCAACACAAACTCCTCTATATGAATTGACCATTCTTTAGTCATGTAGAAATAGTGTGTCAAGACGGAGGACATAAAAACACACCAAAAAATGAAAACTGCTGTTAAAAAAAAAAACAATGTTTTTATTGCAGAAAAAACTAAAATACTTATTGAACTGTTCTGAACTCACAAAAATAAATGCCAAAGGGTTTGAAAATGTAAATATAAAAATAAATTTGAAACAGATTTTTTCCTTTTTCTTTTTTTAAAGAAACAGATGTTAACTATATAGAAATATTAGGTAAATAAAACAGGTAAGTGTCTGGTCATTTTTCTCCAAATGCCATTTTCTCTTGACATTTTGCCATTGTAAACCAAATTTAAAAGAAAAAAAATCATATTTGCTGTCATTTTTTTCAGCACAATTTTGAAATATAACCTGATAATTGTGGTTTAATTTTGACATACTATATCAACACACAAGAACCAAAAATCCANATAACCTGATAATTGTGGTTTAATTTTGACATACTATATCAACACACAAGAACCAAAAATCCAAAAAAAACAGAAAATCTGCTTTAGAAAACACTAATAACTTTATGAAAACAACAGTCAGATAAAACCCTTTAGAGGGCACAAAACTTATGTTGCAGATGAAAAATGTACCAAATCAATATAAAAGTAAACTATGTATATGTATGCACATATTTTCCTTTTATATTTATTTTACCAGTCTTGTAAATACTGGATACAGCAGGTGTGGTCGGCTCTTGATTGGTGTGATGATCTGGACCAGGATTCAGGGTCCCTCCCTCACCCCCCAATGTTTGTGTGGTTGTTGTGGATTCTTCCTCTCTGTATATATTATACAGAAACAACAGACATGAAATACCGGTATACATTTACATGTATTCATTTTGCAGATGCTTTTATCCAAGCATAAAGTAGACTGACTTAGAATAATCCAATCATGGAACAAACAGTTTTGTTTTCTATCCAAGACTTTCACTGCACACAAACAAGCTAAACAAGCTATTAAAAAGTAATTTATGATATCTAGCAATAACGTTTACAATGAAAGAGAGGGTAAGAAGAAAAACCAAAGCAACAAATGTTCATAAAAAGTTTGTCTTACCTAACATCAGGTACAGAAGAGGGATGTTCTTCGTGTCTGAGACGTCACTCTGTCTGACGACAAACGACCAGGTCGTCTTCCTCATCGCCAAAGAAAAAAAAAAACAGCTTCAGAGCTGCATGTGCAGTGTTCTCTAAATCTCTGTCAAGCCATTCCCACACTGCCCAAAACTAAATATTTCTACTGGCTTTCCAACGCAGTAATTCCACTGTTCCACCACCGCTGCTGTTTTGTTTTTCCCCTCACAGTTTTCATGCGTCTCCTATCCATTTTCACGCAAATCCTGTTTGTTTTCTCTGAAGTTTGTTTTGTCTTAAGTCTAAAGCTAGGTGTACATGTGCATCAGCAGATTCAAGCCTTTTTTTCCGGTTGTTGATGTGACAGGAAATGGCGGAGATGCCAATAAATGCAGCGCCTGTGGAGAGCGACAATTTTCTAGCTCACTTACATTTATGCACGTGTAAAGACGATTTTTTTTCTTTTTTTTTTTGGTCATTTCTAAGTGGTCTATCTACACCAAACACAAATCAGACTGAACTTTCACTTTAGCACTTTTGACAAAAACAAAACACGCTTCGTTGAATGATGTCATCATTTTGTTATAACTAATAAAACAGCGCTGCGTTCTTAGGCTCCAAAATGATGGCAGCACAAATCAGCACAAACAACTGAGAGTATTCTGCCGAAGTTTAGCGTGAGGTTTCGTTTTCTGGCTTTCTCCGCTCCACTTTCTGCCTCACCCCCTGCTGACAACGTAACGCCACAAGTTCTTTTCTACCTGTGAGAAACACTGGAATGTTATTTTCAGCACGTTATGACTGCACAAAAATACGTGACAAACTGTCGTCTCATTATTGTTTTCTGTACCGTGCGTCGCATGCGTTACTTAAATCTACGTGGCAGTTTAGGACGTCAGGTTTTCACAGTCCTGTCAGATACAGGTCATTACAAACATGAATGGAACAATCAACACAAAAGATATTGGATCTGATTTAAATAAAGGAACTAATATAAAGATGCCCCTTCCGCCCCCCAAGACACACACTCGCACACACACACAGAGAGCAACACAAGCTAATACAAGCTAACATCACTGTTAATCGCTGTTACATTGTAAAGTTGCATGACAACTTATCCCACATCAATAAACTTACTTTTGTGATGTACTGCAGCATGGGGAACAGAAGGAATCCGAAAAAAACAGCTGAACTGAAGGCATAATTAGCTTTGTAAACTAAACGACACAACACATGACCGACATGACTGAAAACAAGCTACTGCACATAACAACACAAAACCGGAAGCTGGTCTACAACCTCAAAATAAAATCCCGGAAATACCCTGGAAATAAAAGCCAGAGTTATAATGAACAAATCAAATTTGAGTGAAGAAGACATGTTAAATCACTTCCAATTCACATCAAATTTAGTACAGTTATTGGGGGATGACTTGTGGATCAGATTCTAAAGTTTGGTGTTATTTGATGCATCTATCAGGAACATATAGCAGTTTTTGTAAAGTGACACTCGACAGCACAAATGCAAATCCATGTTACAACCAAACGAAGTTGAAATAGAAAAATATGCTTAATAACTCCTTAAGGAGGACAGTCCAAAGAATCTTTTGACACCAATTACTTGTGTCTATGAAAAAAATCCACAGACTTATTAGCCAAAATAGGTTTTGCAGTTTTTGCAAAATTGCAAAAAATTTTTATCAGGGTAAAAGTTCAAAATTGTATGTCATTAGATGCAGCTCAATTCACTGAACACGCTGGTATGTAGCATCTGAATGTGCACATCACCGTTTGCAAGTTATTAGCAAAAATGCATTAGATAGGCTACACAGTTTAGGCAACAGAGACAATTTTTTGTCATAGCGCCCCCTATGGACGGATTTACACCAAATTTGGTACAACCATTGAGGGATGATTTATGGATGAAATTCTAAAGTTTGGTGTCATTTGAAGCATCTGTGGGGAAGATATAGCAGTTTTTGTAAAGTGGCACTCTACAGCACAATTTCAAATCCACATAGCAAGCAGACGAAGTTGAAATTGAAAAATATGCTTAATAACTCCTTAAGGAGGACAGTCCGAAGAATCTTTTGACACCAATTACTTGTGTCTATGAAAAAACCCCACAGATTTATTCGCAAAAATAGGTTTTGCAGTTTTTGCAAAATTGCGAAAAATTTTGTCAGGGTAAAATTTCTAAATTTTATGTCATTAGATGCAGCTCAATTCACTGAACGCGTTGGTATGTAGCATTTGAATGTGAGACTCCCAGTTCAAGAGTTATTAGCGAAAAAGCATTGCGCTTTTATTATGCATTTACCTTCATTACAGCGCCCCCTTATATTCGATATGCACCATTTTTGGTGGGTGAATACATTATCATGTGCCCTAGCTATCCTGCAAATTTCAGCTTTCCACCTTGGATGGTTTAGGCTGTAGAGCCAATTTTTTGTTATAGCGCCTCCTATGGGTGGATTTACACCAAATTTGGTACAGTCATTGGGAGATGACTTGTGAATGAGATTCAGAAGTTTGGTGTCATTTGAAGCATCTATCGGGAAGATAAAGCAGTTTTTGAAAAATGACAGTGAACGAAAAAAATTCAAATCCATACTGCGAACATACAAAGTCAAAAATGAAAAATGTGCTCAATAATTATTGAAGAAGAGAGTCCAAAGAATATTTTGACACCAATTAGATGTTTCTAAGTCAAAAATCCAGAGACTAGTTCGCAAAAGTAGGTTTAGCATTTTTCGCAAAATTGCGAAAAATCTATCCAGGTGCAAATGGGCATGGCTTATTCCATTAGATGCAGCTCAATTCACTGAACACGTCAGTATAAAGCACTTGAATATGCGACTCATGGTTCAAAAGGTATTACCCAAAATGCATGTGGCTTTATTATAGCGCTCCCTAGTGGTTTGCACCTATGAATTTTTGCATATGAATAGATCTCCCCATTATGTATCTACACTGCAAATTTCACTGTTTCACGTTGCACTGTTTGGACTGCCCAACCGCTTTTACATGTATTTTGGGGAGAAAAAAAATCTTCTGTACAAAAACAATAGGGGTTCCCAGCATGAGGGATCCCTAAACAAAAAATCAGGATGCAGCTTTGCAGTCATGTTACCATGAAAATGCTGATTAAACCTCTGATCTGTTTTAATTCCACTTGACTGATGCATCCTGACAGACAGCTGCTGTGTGAGTGTGTGTATGTGTGTGTGTCAGCTATTTAAAATCACAGCAGAGAAAAACAGGAAGCAGAGACAACATCTCTGCTTTTGTCTCAAATGTCTCTGATTTTTTATTTCTTACACACATTTAAAGGATCATACCAGCCATTTTGCATGTTTGAGTCTAATATATTCAGTTTTCATACATGTTATGTTACTGACAATTATTTCTCAAAGGATAAAACCATATTTCAACTTTCCTGATATTTTGCTAAATCTCTTAATCTTTCAAAATCAAATATTCAAGTGATACACCCACCTTAAAAATCCATGTTTCTCCTGCTAATAGTTACACAGCCTTATGAAGTCACGGTCCTTTAAATTTTTC